>JAEANM010010957.1:0-15526 GCA_017656035.1 Myanophis thanlyinensis
AATAAATAAATAATTCCTGAGCACATTTTCAGCTGAGATGTCACCATCTTATTTTAAAGATCAAAATAAATTTGAACCTGCAAATGCATACAGTAAAATATGATAGCCATATTCTGCTTTTCTACACCATTTGGATTGCATTGAACATTTTAGATGAAAGAAAACATTTTTTTTTCTCTAAAGTATTCCTTGTTAGTGGAATTTACATTTTTTGCTGTTTTACCAAATACTTTTCACAGCATGCATTTTTATAAGGAGACAACAAAGACGTAGGCATTTTTCTCTACACAAATAACTCAATTGGAACTAGCACACTGAATGGATCTAGAAATAGATATATAACTGCAAGCAACTAGAGTACAGAAACAATCTAAAAATCAGAAGTTCAGGAAGGGAAATAAAACACTTCCAAAATAGGAAATAAAATTGTATTTCAATGGGTCCCATAGGAAAAACCTTTAACAAGAAAGAAGATAAAAGAAGGCAACAAACAGCTGATAAAATAGAATTAAAAAGAAAGAAGAAATTTGCATGGATACCTTTAGGAAGGAAAATAGAATTGGATTAAAATATCTTTAAAGGAACAAATGTAGAGATGCAATGCAAAATTTAGAATTGGCTCAAATTCTGGACCAAGATGAAATTTTAACATGGAATTTCCAATGTTAAATTTTGCTGTTTAGTTTCAGAATCTGGATATGTTGGAAAGGTGTTAGGGTTAAAACATTGTATTAGGAGAGCCAACTTCATGTCCTCCTTTAGCCACAAAGATCATTCTGGAATTCTCCAAATGGTAGAATATAACACTAATCAGTCAATCAATAAATAATGATTCATTTGTAGAATGTCGACATTCTTCTTAAAATGCAGGGCCCAGAAATGAATGTGTTAAAGATATGGTTTGTCCAATATAGACTAGAAAAAAATAACATCATTTTATAAGCTAATGTTAAAATGCATTTAGAACTGGGAAATCAACATATTTTTGAAAAATGCTAAGTTAAAAAAAAGTATATATATTTCATTGTAAGAGAAGTCTTACTTGTGATATAATAATTTTATGACACCTGTTTTTATTCAGAAGACTTTATTAAGAGATCCAGTAAGGTGTAGTAATCAAGATACTGGGCTAGAATCCAACAGATGGTGAATTCTAATCCCGCTTTAAGACATGAAAGCCAACTAGCTGACTTGGGCCAATCATCAGGAGATTGTGAATTGTAATTCCATTTTTGGCATGAAAGTCAAGTGCATGAGTTTGGGCAAATCAGCAGGAGATGGTGAGTTCTAGTTCTCTCTTAGGCACAAAAGTTGACTGGGTGACTTTGGGTCAAATCATCAAGGGATGGTGAATTCTAGTTCCATCAGGTATGAAAGCTACAGTAAGTGTCGTTGGGTCAGCCGCTCCCCACCCTCTCTCAGCCCAGCCCACCTCGCAGGGTTGTTGTTGTGGGAAAAATAGGAGCAGGAAGGAGTATTATTATGTATGTTTGCCACCTTGCATTACTTATAAAGTAATAACAGTCAGATAAAAATATAATAAATAAATAAACTAAATGTAGAATATAGAACACGATCAAAAAATGCTTCAAAAATGTAGAATCAGTTCTAGGCATTGTAAGAAATAAGAGAGAAAATAACTGGAAGAAATAGTTTTAGACAGTTGAAATCACAGTTGAACTGTGATTTTTGCTCTGAAGAAATTAATACATCCCTGTATTAAACAGCACAAAAATTATC
This sequence comes from Myanophis thanlyinensis, assembly GCA_017656035.1. Classification (NCBI taxonomy): domain Eukaryota; kingdom Metazoa; phylum Chordata; class Lepidosauria; order Squamata; family Homalopsidae; genus Myanophis; species Myanophis thanlyinensis. Next base: position 1,741 of record JAEANM010010957.1, read on the forward strand.
TGTGGGAACACACAGAATTATATAATCAAGGAATCTTAGCATGTTGTGATAAGTATTAACAAAGAAGAAAAGAGATCACACTTAATGAAGATTTGCAGAAGATATTAAGAGAGATAGTAGCATAATCTTAGGAAATTGTAAGAAAGAAAGATTTTGTGGCATATGAAAAGACAAAGACTGTCTCCTGACTTGAGCTATTTTCAAAGGCCAACCCATTATTTCAACCCATGAAGTTCTCCTTTCACAAGCTGTTAAGTACTTGTAACTAAGATTTCCAACATGAATATGGAGTTCTCTTTGCAGCAAGTATCCATCATCAAATCAAGAACATAGAGTCTGAAGAAGTTGTTAAGAACGTAACATGCTCCAGATGTGATGGGACCAAATCTTGTCTAGGAATTTTGGGACTGTATCCTTTGCTCTTCTGGAGAACATCAAGTTGCAGAACATCATGGGGCAAAGCTTAATTCTAAGGGCCCTCTGAAGGTCTCCAGCAGACAGCTCAAACCTTGGTAAGAACTGACATTGCCAAAATAGTTGTAACAAGAATCAGCCAAGGTGTGACTCTCATGTTAACTTTGGACACAAACAAAGTTACTTGACCAAGTGACCAACATAGAGACAAGACACTGAGACATCACAATGCAAATCACACAAAATGATTACTACAACATATGGAACAACTGATTACCATGAACGGTCAAGACAGCTGTGGTCTTCTGATCTCCACACACACAGGAGTAATCTCCCGTGTCTACCATTGTCAGATCTCGAATCAATAACTCGGCAATAGGACCTTCCTGCCTCATTCTGTATTTATCGCTTGGCTTAAGAGTTTGTGATCCTTTCTTCCACTGTACCTCAGCCCCAGCTTTAGACATCTCACAATGGAGAGTAGTGGTGGCATCTTCAACAGCTTCCCGGTTCTTCAGCCCTTCTTTAAAAAGAATGGGCAGAGCTGAGAAGGTGGCAACAAGGACAGAGTTGAAAGGTAAGCATGAAGGACAAAGAAATGGAAACCACAAGACATCATACAAGCATGGAAGTCCTACCCCTCAAACACAGCAAACCAAGAAGTTATGGATTGGGAGAACATGAATATGTAAAATTATTGTCTAGTAGGATGCTATTCAGGGATACACTGGGAAGACAAATAATGGTGTGATATTTAAAGCATATGGACATTTCTGACATTCCAAATTTACCCAAGAAAGATTCTGTTCTTGATTCCTTTTTTAATTAAAATATTAAAATGTGATTGATGGACTAAGCTTTGCTGATATCTACCTAAGCTGGGTGATTTTAAGATGGTTGATGAAAGATTGTCAGCATATATAGTCTGGCACAAAGATCAGGACTTCAGGAGAAACTAAAGGCTGAGAAAGACCAGGAGATCAAAGGAACCAACAGAAGAAATATATACAGAGAGATAAAAATTTACCCTTGACTTCTAAAGTTGCTGTGGTTTGCTGTTCTCCAGATATACAAGCATAGATTCCAGAATCTGTTACTTCCAAGTTCTGGATCATCAGTTCAGCAATTTTTCCTTCGTGTTTCATTTTATACTTGCTTCCTGACTTAAGGATCTTGTGTCCTTTCTTCCACTCTATGGGGGCAGAGATTTTGTTCAGCTCACACTGAAAAGTGGCAATTTTGCCTTCCATAGCTTCTTCATCCTTCAAGGATTTGGTGAAGAGGACTGGCAGGGCTGAAGAACGAAGAATGATAGGACAGAAGTCCATCAGTGTTAGCTGGGAGCACCAACAACTCCTTCCTTAGCAAACAATTGGGTTAATTAATCATGATGCATAATTCAACTCAATCGTTTACTTAATAGATTATTGTATGAAGTCTGTGTGATCCCTGCTGATTCCCATCTTGTCAGAATACAAAAACTTGGAAATTACCATTTTAACCTCCAATTTATGGAATTTGTAATCTGGAATTCTTGCAAGTGTGGCTTGACTTTATCGTTTGATGCAAAAATTAGAGAGAACAATGGAAGGTGTAGTGGTCTTGAGAATACAGGTAGTTATCAACTTACAACCACACTTCAGCTCAAACTGTTGCTGAGTTGTTCAGTGAGTTTTGCCCCATCTGATGACCTTTCTTGCCACAGTTGTTATGTGAATCTGGCTTCTCTGTTGACTTTGGTTGTCAGAAGATAGCAAAAGGGGATCATGTGACCCCCAGGACACTGCAGCCATCATAAATACAGTATCTGTCAGTCCAAATTTTGATCATGTGACCATGGGAATGCTGCAATGGTCGTAAGTGTGAAAAACAACCTTTAGTCACTTTTTTCAGGATCTTGTAACTTCGGTCACTAAATGAATGGTTGTAAGTCGAGGACTACCTGTACCAGTGATTATATGGATCCCAATGCATAGAATGAATTAAGGAGAGTGAGGGATGATGGTTGGACTAGATTAGGCTTCCCCAACCTTGGCAATTTCCAGCAGTGTGGACTTCAATTCCCAGAATTCCACAGCCTGCTGGTGCGCTGATGAGAATTCTGGGACTTGAAATGCTCACCTAAAAAATTTCCAAGCTTGAGAAACACTGGATTAGACTACTGAAATAGGGCTAGTTTTTTAGCTAGAATTTCTTTATAAATAATATCTGGTTCTTTAAAAAAAATATGTAAACATTTGCCTCCAGTTTCAAATAGACTGCTGTTAATTGTAACACCTCTAACTTCAATTCAACAGTTTTATGCTCATTTGGAACATAAACAAAGGATCAGAGAGTTGGAAGTGCCTTGGAGGTCATCTAGCTCAAGCCTCTGCTCAACCAGAAGATCCTGTGCCAATAATACCATTCTGGATGGTATGTCCAAATGGCTGTCCAATCTCTTCTTGAAAACCTCAAGTGATGGAGCAGCCACAGTTTTGGAATTAAGCCATTCCACCGGTTAATTGTTCTCACTGTCAGGAAATTTCTCCTTAGTTCCAGGTTGGATCTCTCCTTGATGAGTTTCTATCTGTTACTCCTTGTTCTGCCTTCTGGTACTTTGGAGAACAGGTTGGCCCCGTCTTCTTTGTGGCAGGCCCTCAAATACTGGACTACTGCTATCATGTCACCTAGAGACAAGTAATGGGTGCTTCATCACTGGAGGATTTCAAGAAGAGACTGGACAGACATTTCTCTGAAATGGTATAGGGTTTCCTGCCTGAGCAGGGGGTTGGACTAGAAGACCTCCAAGGTCTCTTCAAACTCTGTTATTCTGCATTCTGAATTGCTCTGTTGCAGCTGATTTCCTTGACAAGTTTAAAGAAGGTCTTCTCCCTGTAGCTGCTACAAATTTTTTTATATTCCCAAAGGAATGTTGAGTAAGAGGTGTTTTGGACTCTTCCTTTGGAAATCAAAAGATTTTTAAGACTAAGACACCATTTAAGAGACTGCAAAATTGATGATGACGTCAAAGACTGGTTTAAAAGAGGAAGCAAGTTAAATCAGAAAGATAAGCTGTGACGCTGAGCTTCACTGGAGAACACTAGAAAATATAAGACTTTAAGATACAATAATTTGAGGACGATATGTATACTTTTTTACCATTTATGGTCAATTTAGCTGTAGTCTTCTGGGATCCACATTTGCAAGTATAATCTCCAGAATCGGTGACATCCAAGCCTTGAATCACCAGTTCAGCACAAGGACCTTCCTGTTTTAATTTGAATTTTCCATCCTGTTTTAGCAGCCTAGATCCCTTGTACCATTCCACATTTGCTGCTTTATTCAGTTTACACTGGAAAGTGGTAGATTCCCCTTCGGTCACTTCCTTGTCTTTTAGTTCTTCTTGGAAAAACACAGGCAGTGCTGAAAAACGTGACACGGAGAAAGACAGGATCAAACTATTGAATGAATTAGATCTCAATGGATAAAACCCTTGTGATGTTTGAAACATACCATGAGAAAAAAAATCAGGAGAACTAAAACAAGGTTTATGAAATTTTGGAGAAGATCCTGCTTATGAAACTACATTAAAAGTTATCACATTTCAGGTGATTGATGAAAGAACTTAGCTATCTGGAGCAACCAAGAAACCCAAAGAAGATCAGTTGCAAAGACTTATTACCATTCACTTTCAAAGTTGCTTTGGTCTTCTGATCCCCACACATGCATGTGTAACTTCCAGCATCTGGGACCTCCAGATCTTGGATGGACAGCTCAGCAAAGCGTCCTTCCAACCTCATACGGTACTTTTCACTTGGTTTCAATATTTTTTCATCTTTCGTCCACACAACTAAATCCACAGCTTTGGTCAACTCGCAATGCAGAGTGGCAGTTCCACTTTCTGTCACTTCCTGGTTCTTCAGTTGAGTTTTGAACTGTGCAGCCACGGCTGAGGGACACAACAAGATACCACATCAACAGCAACAAGTTATGGGGAAGACTATCACTCTCTCACATATGATGTCCAAGTGTGACACCTGTAGATTACCAGCTGGTGTGTTCTCAACAGTTGCTACCCTTTCCAACTTTGGAAGGTGGTCCTCAAAGAAGACCTCTACTTAGGTCAAAAGTTGAATGCTCACAAGACAGAATTATTTGGAGAAACAGAATTCAGTCCTGCTTAAAGCAGACATGAGGACTATTTTCTCCTGCTCTACTAATGCCAATGCTCAAAACAATTTGCAAAGCACCATTTCCTGTCAAGCTAAACAGGAAAGTGAAGATCTTGAGGCCAGAAGGACACAGAAAGTCAAGGTAAAAGAGAGTAGACCAGATGGTCACACTTTGAAAGGACATAAATACAGGGGATAGGAATACCTCCACAAGATAACACAAAGCTGTGCTTTGATTTGGCTTTTTTTACCATTCACGGTTAAGACTGCGGTCGTCTCTTGGTCCCCAGAAATGCAGGTATAATCTCCAGCATCTTTCAGGTCCAGATCATGGATTGTCAATTCGACGATGGCCCCTTCTTTCTTCATTCGGTATTTGCTGCCTGGCCGTAAAGTTTTTTGTCCCTTCACCCACTCCACTAGAGCGGGTTTATTTAACTCACAGTGGAGAGTAGCTACTCCACCTTCCAGACCTTCAGCCTTCTTCAGTTTTTCTTTAAAACTGACAGGTGTAGCTGGAAATAAAGGGTTAGAGACAGAGATATGGACTGTGTGCATAAATACAAGATCTCTTACTAATATTAGATTAAAGCTATACTATAAATGAAGTCAAATCAACAAATGCATCAAATGTAAAGAAAACAAGTAGAGCTTTGATTGCACCCATTTAACCTCCCCCTTTAGACACCCCTGTTTCTAGCCCCAGAACAAAGACAGATAGCCATGAGGAGCTCTTAGGACAATACAGGGTCACAGAAATATCTTTTTGAAGCAACAAACTTAAACAAGAAAGTAAGACTCCTTTAAATTGACTACGAGTTAAGAGAGAGAGAGAGATAGATAGATAAATAGATAATGGATGGATGGATGGATATGAAAGAAAGAGAGAGAGAAAAATGATATAATGGCATGTGTGAATGAACTTGGGAGACAGGAGGGAGACCAGCAGATTGGCAATCAGCAGGTAAAAGATATCTCAACCCACCAAAAGAAAAGGGGCATGGGATGCAGTACAGAAGAGACCCTCCCTAGTTTTCCAGGTGGGGAGAAATATTTTCAGGTTTGCAAAATTCTGCTCATGTAATCTTACAATATAGGTAGTCCTTGATTTACAACCATTTTTTTAGTGACCCTGCAAAGTTACAACGGCACTGAAAAATGAGGCTTACAACTGCACTTGTGACCCTCACAGCATCCCCAAAGTGGTGTGATCAAAACTTGGGTCCCTGGACAACAGGCATATATTTATGACAGTCGAAGACAGATTTGCTTAATGACCATGTGATTTACTTAACAACTGAGGTGATTCGCTTAACAACCCTGGTAAAAAAGGTTGTAAAGTTGGGCATGGCACGGTGGCAGTCTTAACAGCCGCTGTGCTTAACAATGGAATTTCTGGCCTCAATTGCAGTCATATGTTGAGAACTACCTGTAAAGATAGCCCTAGAGGGTGCTTCTTATCTGGACTACCTCGAAGGGCTAGTTTTGTCCTAAAAATGTCCTAATTTTTAGCAAAAAACAAAAAAAATAAGAAAGCAAAGAATTAGATGAAGGAAGTCCCAAAAGTACTTTTTCAAGAGGCCAAAGACTCGTTTTTCTTTGAAGACATTTTGCTTCTCATCCAAGAAGCTTCTTCAGCTCTGACTGGGTGGTGGAGGATAGAAGAATTTATACAGGTTGTCTTCACCTAACAACAGTTCATTTAGTCATCATTCAAAGTTACAATGGCACTGAAAAAAGTGACTTATGAGCATTTTTCACAGTTACAACCTTTGAAGGTTTCCCCCTATCATGTGATCAAATTCAGATGGTTGGCAACTGGTTCATACTTATGCCGTTGCTGGATCCCTAGAGCATGTGATCTCATTTAGCGACCTTCTTCGAAACAAAATAAATGGGGGATGCCAGATTCACTAAACAAACAAGTTACTAACTTATCAACTGCAGTGATTCACTTAACAACTGTAGCAAGAAAGGTTGTAAAATGGGGCAAAACTCACTTAACAAACTTAATGGACTTAACGAATTAAGAAATTTTGGACTCAACTGTGGTCGTAAATCGAGGACTACCTATATTCCTTGCAGTCATCTGGTTGTTAACGCTCTCTCTGAGAGTCATTGAGGCCACTTGGTGTTTTTTTCTGTGCCCTCAGCATCACTTGAATCGTGCAAATGGTGTGGAACTTTTTTGTTACTGCAGAAAGGACTCTGTTGTAGACAAAAGATAGGTGGCATCGTGTCCCTCCCACTCTGTTGAGAGAGGGCTTTCAACCTTAATGTAGATGGTCTCTTTGATCTCTCTTCCAAACCAGGGGGCTTCTCTGTCCAGAATGTGGACTTTGCTGTGATCTTTGTCTTTCAAATGCAGATGGACTGTGGAATCTGGCCCCCGATGGGTTTGTTATCCTATGTTGTCTCCTGCATTTGTGAAGTGTTTTTCTTTCCCCTTCAATGAACAGATCTGTACATGTCTCACGGCCCTGTAAGCTCTACCACCCATTTGCACCATTCAGGTGACCCTGAAGATAAACCCTCAAGTGGCTTCAATGACTCTCAGAGAGAGCACTAATGACCAGATGACTGCAAGGAATATAAATCCTTACCTCCTCCAGCATTTAGTCAGAACTGAAGCAGCTTCTTGGATGGGAAGTGAAATGTCTTCAAAGAAACACAAAACCCAGCTGCCTTTTAAAAATGCACCTTTGGGATAACTATGACCTGGGTGACTGAGAATTCCCACAGACATTCAGACCCGGAAAGGGCAAGAGAAGATGAGGAATGAATCCACCATCTTTCCCTACCATGGACTTTGATCTGAGCTGTGCTCTGCTTCTCTCCGGCATAACAAGTGTATTTTCCTGCATCTTCTGGCTGTGCTTGGTGAATCAGCAGCTCAGCCACACAGCCGTCCTGTTTCATCTCGTACTTCTCGCTCACCCGAAGGAGAGTTGCACCTTTCTTCCATAACACAGTGACCTTCGGCGTGGCAAGGACGCAGTGCAAAGTGACCGTCTCGCCCTCATTCTTTTCCACATCCTTAAGCTCTTCCTTAAAAATGGCAGGGGCTGCTAAAAGGCACGATCAGGATAAAGGGGGCAAAGTGAGGTTTTGGAGAAAAACTTGCACATGAGCTGATATGGCAACAGGAAGCAAACTGGGTTTTTACACAAAAACATAACCACTCAGATTGGGCAGCAGCAGAGGGCGATAAATAAATCTTCTAAATAAATAAAGCACCTAGCACTGATGAAGTTATCTAGTTGGGTAACGAGACATCTGCGAGGAAACAACCAAGTTCAAAAAGCACTAAAGACCTTACAATCCTTCTCCTTCTCCTCTGTATAAACCTCCATCCTTTCTAGTACTGATGGTGTTACTTAACTGGGTCATGAAATGTCTGAAAGAAAACAACCGACCTCAGGGAGCACCAAGGACTCACCAAGGAAATGAGATATGATGAAATAAATGAAATATGAGATGACATGAGATATAAGATTGAGATATGGCATATAAGATTGAAATATAAAGTATGAGATTGAGAAATGAGATATGAGGTATGAGTTATAAGATTGAGATATGAATATGAGGTATGAAGTATGAAGTATGAAGTATGGGGTATGAAATATGAAACTGAGATGAGATACAAGTTACAAGTCATGGGATATGAGGTACGAGATATGAAATATGAGGTATAAGATTGAGATATGAATGAGATATGAAACTGAGAGGATACAAAATATGAGATACGAAGTATGAGATATGAGGCATGGGTTTAAGAAATGAGATGTCAAGTATGTCATATAGCAGGGGTGTCAAACTCAATTTTATTGAGGGTCACATCAGGGTTGTATTTGACCTTGGAAGCTGGGTAGGCGTGGCCAGGGTGGGCATGGCCAGCATGACATCACTCATGTCAGGGTGGGGAGGCACCTGTGGTGGCCCAAGTGCTCTGCTAGCAAAAATGGGCTCCTGAGCTCCTTTTTCAGCTGTGATGGCCTCTTGCAACCCTCTGCCAACAAAAATGGAGCTCAGGGATTGGGGCACCACAGGTCAGTTCTTCACTGTTTTTTTGCAGGGCAGTCCCATGGGCCAGATCTGGCCCCCAGGCCTTGAGTTTGACACCCCCATCATACAGGGATGAGATATGAGGTATAAGATTGACGTATGAATGAGATATAAGGTATGAGATATGAAATTGAGATGAAATACAAGTTCCACGACATGTGATATGAGGTATGAGATATAAGATATGAAATATGAAGTATAAAATTGAGATATGAATGAGATGTGATGTATGAGATGAGGTATAAGATTTGAGATATGAGACTGAGATTTGAGATGTGACTGAGATATATGAGATATGACATACGAGATATAAGATATGAGACTGAGATGAGATACGAGGTATGAGAGTTGAGATATGAGATTTGAGATACGAGATATGAAGTATGACATGTATGAGGTATGAGATTGTGATGTGAGATATGAGATGAATGTAAGCAACACCCTGCTGAATTGGACTAATTTAGTCCAGCCCCTCCATTCTCACTGAGGTCCACCATTGCCCAAGCAAATGATCTCAGCCTTTTCATAAAACCAAAAGAGGCACCTGCACATGAGAAAATGCTGGAATCCCTCTTTCTCTTGAGACCCTGAGATTATCCACCCAATTTTTCTCTATCCATCCCTGGAATGGAGAACTTCAGAAGACCATTAAGTCCAGAACTGCTTTCAACACTGGCATATGTTAGCAAAGGTCTCCTACCTGTCACCTCCACCTGCGCAGAGGTCTTCAGGTCTCCACTTTTGCAAATATATTCCCCTGCATCCGATGGCTTTGCGTCCCGGATGACAAGCTCGGCCACAGGACCCCGTTGCTTGAATTCGTATTTGTCCCCTGCTTCCAGGACTACATTGCCCTTCATCCACTGCACAGGCACGTCTGCTTTGTTAAGCTCACAAGTAAGACGGACTTTATTCCCTTCCTGGGCTTCCTTGTTTTGCAGTTCTTGGTTAAAAACTACCGGCAGGCCTAAAATGCAAAAAAAAAAAAAAAAAAAAGATGGAAGAAGAAAGAAGAGAAATAAACCTTTTCTTTTCTTTTTTTACTTAATCATATTGATGTATAGGTAGCCCTTGACAGTTCGTTTAGTGACCATTTGAAGTTACAAGAGCACTGAAAAAAGTGATTTAGGACCACTTTTCATGACCTTCTGAAAAGCAAGGTCAATAGGAAAGCCCAATTCATTTAACAACCATGTGGCCAACTTAACAATAGCAATGATTCACCTAACAACTATAGCCATAATAGACATAAAATGAGGCAAAACTAACAACTGTCTTGCTTAGCAATGGAAATTTGGGGCTCAATTGTCATCATAAGTCGAGGACCCCCTATACTTAATTCTGATTTTATTTCTACATGATTGAAACCATCAGACGCCGGTCCTACCTTGCACCACCAGCTTTGCACTGGATTGGCTGTCACCAATGTCACAGGTGTAGATGTCACTATCATTTTCTCTAAGGTCCTTGACGAGGAGTTGCAAGACAGTCCCTTTTTGGCTGATCTCATATTTCTGGCTGGCTTGAAGGTCCACAATGCCTTTCCTCCATATCACAGAAGAAGTTGGTTTCTTGGTTTCACAAGTGAGGGTGGCATTCTTGTTCTCCTCCACCTTCAAGTCCTCCAGATCCTTCACAAAGCAGTTTCCAGCTTCTGGAATAGATGAAATCAAAGGTCCCATCAAGCTTCAGTAAGAGAAATAAATCCACTGATTTGTTTGCTTATGTATAATAAATTAATATCCACTGGCCATAAGCATGAGTTCAGTATGTGGGACTCAATGCATTGCCTTCTTTCCATCCAATTACAGGTAGACCTCAGCTTACAACCATTTGTTTAGTGACCATTCGAAGTTACAACGGCACTGAAAAAAGTGATGATGATTGTTTTTCATGCCAATAACTGTTGCAGCTTACCTGTGATTACGTGATCAAAATTCAGATGCTTGGCAACTGACTCGTATTTATGACAGTTGCGGTGTCCCAGAGTCATGTGATCAACTTTTACAAACTTCTAACAAGCAAAGCCAATAGGGAAAGCCAGATTCACTTAACAGCCGTGTCACTAACTGAACAACTGCAGGGATTCACTTAACAATTATGGTAAGAAAGGGACAAAATTCATTTAACAACTATTCCACTTAGCAACAAAGTTTTGGGTTCAATTGAGATAATAAGTCGAGGATTACCTGTACAGTATAGGGTTACGGTTTTTGTTACTAAATTCTGTTGTTATTGAGACAGTTAAGTCTTGCTACAGTTGTTCAGTGAGTCACTTCAGTTGTTCAGATAGTAAAATGGTTGTTAAGTGACTCTGGCCTCCCCCAGAAGATCACAAAAGGGATCACAGAACCATAGGAAACAGTAACAGCAATAAACACGAGTCAGTTGCCAAGTGTCTGAATTCTGATCACCTGGCCATGGGGATGCTGCAATGGTCGTAAGTGTGAAAAATGGTCCTAAGTCACTTTTTTCAGTCCCATTGTAACTTCAAACTGTCACTGAACAAACAATTGTAAGTTGAGGACTACTTGCAGCCCCATCACTAACCTTCCACTGATAGCGTGGCTTTTGTTTTGGAGAATTCGATCTCACAGGTATATTCTCCGCCATCTTTCACTGTGGTGTCATGGATGATTAAAATCGCCCGGGTGCCTTCCTGACGCAGGTCATATTTTTGGCTCCTCCGAATCTCCTTGCCGTCCTTCTTCCACTTCAGGTTGTTGTCCCATCTAGACAAGTCACAACTCAGGCTGACTTCACATCCCACCAAGGTGGACTTGTCCTCCAGCTGTTTTGTGAATTCGGCGGGTTTTTCTATGAGGAACAAAAGATTGGGAAACCAAGTCAGAGAAAAGACATAAGATTTGAGACAGTCTGCTGCATGTCTGTAACAATTACAGATGGAAAAGTAAGGGTGGATTCAGACCATGATGATGAAAGGGCTGCATGGGTGCAGCCTCACGTTGTAGAAATTATTTCAAGAGGTTCCTTGGCTCTCACCAATTGGTCATGTCTTCCTAGGACTTTGTGGGGACTTCAAGTATTTAGATATGATAAAATTACTAGATATGGGGTAATTAGATATGGGAAAATATAGCAGTTAAATATCCATATCTATTTATCTATCTATCCAATAATCCATCCATTCATACACCTCTCTCTCTCCCTCCCCCCTCTCTCTTACCTAACTCCCTACCTTTATATCTATCATCTCTATCATGTCTCTCCCTCTCTCACTCTCCCCCTCTCTCTCACACACACACACACTGATTTGACAAGTTTGTTATTCTTTCTTTAAGAAAATGTTCCTGAAACATGAAAATTCTGCAAGGAAACCCCCAAGCTCAGAGATCTCCCCAGGACCCCCACTCCAATTGATGATTTCATGAGAGTCTCTACTCCATCTGACTTATTTTAATACAATCATGGTTCCCTCCATTCTTCGCACCTTTCACCACAAGAGACGCTTTGGATTTTAAATCGCGGACAGAAAACACCACTTCACCGGCATCGGTAACTAAGGTTTTCTTGATTGTGAGGGTGTATTTCCTTCCTTTGTTGAAGGCTCGGAATCGGGCATCATGGCTGACTTCGTTCCCATTGATCAGCCACTGACAACCATCCAGACTCTCATGAGACAGGACACATTCGAAGCTACAACCCTCTCCTTCCTGAACTTCAATGCTCTTTAGACGCTTCGTAATACCGATATTCAACTCTGTGGAAAAATAAGAAGTGGATCAAATTAAAATAATTACCAGAAGTCCTCGATTTACAACAGTTCATTTAGTAACCGTTCAAAGTTACAACTGCACTGAAAAAAGTGACATGACTATTTTTCACACCTATGACCATTGCAGCATCCCTGTGGTCAAAATTCAGACACATGGCAACTGACTCATAGTTATGATGGTTGCAAAGTCCTGGGGTCATGGGATCACTTTTTGCAACCTTCTGAAGTGAAGTTGATGGGGAAGCCAGATTCGCTGAACAACTGTGCGACTAACTTAACAATCTAGGGATTCACTTACCCCAACTGTGGGTAAAACTTACTTAACAAATGTCTCTCTTAGTAACAGAAATTTTGGGTTCAATTGTAGTCATAAGTTGAGGACTACCTGTAATTAAATTAATTAAAATTTCATTTCATTTAAAATTTAACTTGAATTTAAAAATCCATTACTTTTAATGATACCATTATTTTAATAATACCATTATTATTACTTTAATAATAATTAAAGTAAAACAGCATTAGGTAATTCTTGGGACCCTCAATCAGTTGGATAGTCCTCAAGTTACAACCATCAATGAGCACCGGGTCATTGTCGTGACAGTGATAAAGCAGGCCACCATGAAACATGCCTGATTTGACAACCTTGCCTTCAGATGCTTTGGAGAATGGGTTGACCCCCTCTTCTTTGTCGCAGCCCCTCAAATATTGGAAGTTAGCTATGTCACCCTTAGTTCTTCTTTTCATCAAACTAGCAACTTCCTGCAACTGTTCTTTGTATGTTTTAGCCTCCAGTCCCCTAATCATCTTCGTTGCTCTTTGCACTCTTTCCAGAGCCTCAACATCTGTTTTACAACATGGTAACCAAAACTGGATGCAATATTCCCTGTGTAGTCTTACAATCTCCTAATTGTTTCTACAATCTTTCTAGGCCATGATGTCAAACCTATGGCACGGGGGCCAAAGGTGGAACGCAGAGCCATCTTGCAGGGCACACAAGCTGTCAACCAACTTACTTCCAGATGAGCATGCACATGTGATTGCACATGCACATATGCACGATTCCAGAGACCCAGCTGGTCTTTGAGCCTCCGCTGTACATGCACGCGATTGCAGCAGGAAATCCAGCTGGTCTTTGGAGCCCTCTTGCACATGCACATGGGATTGTTCATGTGTGTGTGAGTGCCTGTGCGCACGTGCATGCATTGCACATACAAAACCTGCATGCATGTGCAGATGATGCAGTTGCATATGCAGCACACATGGATGAGCCTTCAGCCTCCAACCGACCGGTGCGTTCCCACAGGGTTGGTCTCCTCGGGATTCCATCATCAGGACGATGCCGCCTGACCACCCCGAGGGTTCGGGCCTTCTCTGTGGCAGCCCCCACCCTCTGGAATGAACTCCCCCCGGAGATTCG
>JAEANM010010958.1:0-15526 GCA_017656035.1 Myanophis thanlyinensis
TGATCTTCAGTGTGTATTCCCCCATTTCTAATCTAATGACTGGTATTTAAGGCAGCTTTTTGCAAGCAAAGAAGCTTGTTGTATTTTTGTACAGGTAATCCTTGGCTTACAACAGTTCATTTAGTGACCATTCAAAGTTACAATGGCGCTGAAAAAAGTGACTTATGACCGTTTTTCACACTTACGACCTTTGCAGCATCCCCACGGTCATGAGATGGCAGGCGAGGTGAAGCACCCCTCGATGTAAGTGACATCGAGTTGGCCATGCCCACTCAGTCACATGACCACCCAGCCAGTCATTAGGGCAGAGAACCAGTTGTTAAAAAAAATTGCTATCTTAAAGTGTCCTTAGCTGTCTCCATTTTAAAGCACCGTTTTCTCACTTTTAATGCAATTTTGGAGGAGGACACAATTCTGCATGCTTCTCTAAAAATACAGACAGGAGTTGGGATCTGCCCAGTTCCTATTAGCCCCTTTAGACGAATGAAAGCATGCCCCCCCCTCCCCTTTGATAACTGTGGATTGCCCTTTGTGGATCTTTTTGCTAGAGCTGCAGGAGAGGCTCAGGCTAGAAACTGGGAGGCCGTGAGTTCTAGTCCTATCTTAGCCATGAAAGCCAGCTGGGTGACCTTGGGACAGTCACTTTCTCTTAGCCCAACTCACCTCATAAGGTTGCTGTTGTGGGGGAAATACAAGGACGGTTTGTTACAAACAAACATCTAACTTCACTAACTACCCAGGCATCTGACTGGTATTTTCCAAAGCAACAGTCAGATTATGCAGAGGATCTTCGGTGTTTGTGTGAAAAATGCTAGACTTGTCTTTTTTTTTAATCTTTGTTTAAAAACATATAGTATTGCAAGAGACCACTAGCAGAGTCAGAAAGAGTTGAATTCTGTCAGCTAAGTGTTGCCAGTCCTGTCATCATAGAGGAAAAGTTTTCCACTGCTTCGGCCAACAAAGGATTTCATGTGGCCGTTTCCTTATTCTTGTTCCAGTTTTGGTGGCACTAAATGCCCTGGTGATGACAGCTGTCTGTTGACTGTCTACTTCCAGGTGCTGCCGACTACAGGGCCAGAACTAGTGAAGGACAAAGTGTACTCATTAACAATACATCTGCTTTACCTTCACCCCTTCTCTGTCCTTGTTACTTGTTAGCTGGACTATATTTTAAACATGGGTTTAAATTCTTTCGGAAGAGTAGAATACCCCTTCTCAGAAATAGCCTGATAAGCAGAGATGCAGACAAGTGGTTGGATTGAACAGGGGCATCTCCTCCTACCTCACCCAGCACCCTGTTCTGTACCTGCAACCAGTTGGGCACCTCGATGGGTGTCTGAAACTGGCTATTCTAAGATGCTGGCACCTGAGGAAAATGACCACTATCAATGATTGCTTGGCTAACAACAGGTAGGAGGAGCAAGGAAGCTGAGAGACATCTTTTCTTTGATGCGCCCAATAAAGGCTGTGCAAAAATAACATCCTTCACCAGCCTAGTTCAGTATTTCCCAATCTTGGCCATTTGAAGATGTGTGGACTTCAATTCCCAGAATTCCCTAGCCAGCCGTGCTATAGAATCCCTTATGCTACCAGACTTGAAATTCTGGGCTTGGACAATCTGGAACTGCGCCACCTGCGGTCCATTCTAAGCATAATAGTACACAAAATTGTCTGCTACAACGTCTTACTTGTCAACGACTATTTCAGCTTCAACCACAATAATACACGGACAAACAATCGATACAAACTCAAGGTAAACCGCTCCAAACTTGATTGCAAAAAATACAACTTCAGCAACAGAGTGGTCAATGCCTGGAATGCTCTACCTGATTCCGTTGTTACAGCCTCAAACCCTCACAGCTTCAACCTCAAACTGTCTACCGTGGACCTCACCCCATTCCTAAGAGGTCCGTAAAGGGGGCGTGCATAAGCGCACCAGCGTGCCTACCACCCCGTCTTACTGTCCCCATTTAGCTGTACTTACTTTGTTTATGGTTATGTTTATACCTATACCTGCTGTCTTGAACATGTTTGACAAATAAATAAATAAAATAAAAGAAATAAATTCTGGGAGTTCAAATCCACATATCTTCAAGAGGTCAAAGCTGGGAAACACTGGCCTAGTTTCTGCTGCAAGAATGGGCAATGGGGGTCAGCATAATTTATGCTGGCATACTTTTCCGCTAGCTCAAGAACTGGTGAATAGTTCTTGAACATAGCCACGGGAAAGAGCCCTCAGAGTATAGAATCGGTACGTGGTATGACATGAAATAAGTAGGTGTCACCATCCTAACTTAACAGTGTGGGGGGGAGCTGTATTCACTTGACTGCAGTGAGAAATTCTTGCTATGAGCCTTGTGCTCAACGTTCAGTTTTTGAAATTATATTTGACATTCTTTTCCCTCGAGTTTTTCCCTTGCTGTCCTAACTTTCAAAGATCTTGTCCAAGGCATGCTTTGCATTGCAGATAGAGGCAGAAAGCAAAGTACAAGAATAAATGGGGGATATATGCAGCCAGGGGGATATATGCAGCCAGAAAGACCTTGGAGAGGGAGTGCTTGCCAAAAACATGTTAATGTTGACAGTGTGATCATCCACTCCCCATATGCTAATAAAATGCCAGCTCAGCCTGTGCAAATGTTCAGGAAGAGATAAGCGCTGGTGAGAATTCTTAGAGAGACAGCAGACAGAAAGAATTATTATCAGCGCAACCTGAAGCACAAGGCTATCATCAAAGTCCTCATCTTGATGCTCAAACTGAATCCATGGTTTTTACATTTAACTTGATTAATTGTTCCAAAACTATTCAGAACTCAGAGAACAAAGGGCTCTTCTTCCATGTACAAGATTACAGCCATATGGGCTTTCTTTTATATCACCGGGTTGAGATATTGGCACAGACCCACAGATAGGATTAGGCAGGAGATAGATGTATATCAACTACCATCAATATAAGCTTCAGAAATCCCCTCCCAACCCCAAATGTATGTTGTATGTTTTGCACATTTGGATTTCATCCCGAACTGAGAGGGGCAGAAAAGAAAAAACTTCATCGGAGGATTAATATAGCCGTCCCTCTGGGAACACGTTAAAGGGAAAGAAGTGGAGAAAATGGAAACCGATGCAGATGAACGGGCCTCGAAAATGCTTGTCTTGGTTTAACGTGGAAAGATTGGTTTCTATTCATCAATGCACAAGACAACTCCTAGGTGTATAAGGTTTGAGGACAGGAATGTTTTCACTTTCTCTCTCTTCCCATTCTTCTTTCTCATACCGTGTTCCAGAGGCTCTCCCCAAAGAGCAAACGGATGAACTTGGATTCAGAGAGTTAGTCCTGAAGATGCTGAGAAGACCCCTGACATGAGAAGCTGAGGCGTAAAATCAGAGAACTGTACAGATAGTCCTCAACTTACAACCACAATTGAACCCAACATTTCACTGTTGCTAAGTGAGACATTTATTAAAGGAGTTTTGCCCCATTTTACAGCCTTTCTTCTTTCACCTAGTTCTTAAGTGATTCACTGTAGTTGTTAAGTAAGTAACATGGTTGCTAAGTGAATCTGACTTCCCTGTTGACTTGACTTGTCAGAAGTTCTCAAAAAGTGATCACATGACCCCAGGGAACTGCAACCGTCATAAATATGAGTCCGTTGCCAAGTGTTTCAATTATGATTGTCTGATCCTAAACCAAATCACAACAAACCCAGGACTATAAAGTATTCCTATAATCTACCTCTCTCTCAACCACTCCCTAATTTATTCTCCCTCCCTGTCTATAGTATTCTCTTGTATAGTATATACTACCTACAGTCGCGAGCAGTCGCATACACATTTCACTGCATTTCATACCATGTATGACTATGCATGTGATGAATAAAATTTGATTTGATTTGATTTGATTTGACCATGGGGATGTTGCAATGGTCATAGTGTGGAAAATGGTCATAAGTCATTTTTTTGAGTGCCATTGTAACTTTGAATGGTCACTGAATGAACTATTGTAAGTTGAAGATACCTGTATTACACAAAGCACAAAAGGTTACTTGCAATGTGGAAAAACAAATTGTTCCTACCACAGTTGGGGCCGTTATGTACTAAGAGTAAAGAATCAGAATAAAGGAGAGGGGAAACAAGGACTTGTTACACACACCTTCCTCCCACCAATAAAAGCTGTAGAAGTTGCAAAGAAACATGTCACAATTTAGAATTTACAATTTTCAGAATACAGGGATTTGAAGTTCAGCTCCTTCGTGGCCCCATCAATTCTGTCATCAGACTCCTGGAATCATGAGTTCCATTGCTGGTTTGATCATTGACTCAATCATTAATTCATTGCTAGTGGCATCTTCATCACTGGCACTATCAATGGTGTTGCCACTGGTTGTATCAACAACTCCAGAGAGATGCCATCATTGACTCTGTACCCCCCTTCTATTTTTCCCATCATCCTTTGCTCATTCTTTCACTCCTCTGACACTCTTATTCCACCACATCTTCTGGTTCATCTCATCTTCTGATCTCATTTCATCCTATCTCAATTGGAGCATTTATTTATTTTAATTTGTTATTTTATTTCAAAATTTATATAGGGGCCCATCTTATGTAACATAATTCAGTTCATGAACAGTTTTAAAACCAATAAAAAATTGTAAAAAACCAACAAGAGAAACTCGTGGCATCTCTTAATGCAACATATCCCCACAGATCCACAACTAATTTTACTGGGTTCCAGCCTCACCATACCCCAAGGCTGGTGGGAAAATGCAGATTTTCAAGGATTTCTGAAAGTTCAAGAGTCTGCCATATCTCAGGGGGAGAATGACCTAAAGGAAAGAGGCTGCTATTGCCTAGATCCCACTAGATGGCAACATGTACAGTAAGGGATCTTGAGAGTTCCCAGCTTCCACTAGTGAGTGGAAAGGTAGAATCCTTCAAGGAGAAACAGTTCTGAAAATAATCTGGCCTTGTGCCAGGTCATTTTTCTCTCTGCATAGTTAAGCAGCCTAAGTAACACCTGACTGGTTTTTTGCATCAACTGCCCAGTGCCAAATCAAAGAATCACGGAGGAAAGTTATGAGAAATCAGAGGAGAGAAATGTACTATAGCCGTGATGGTGAACCTATGGCACGGGTACCACAAGTGGCACACAGAGCCATCTTGCTGGGCACACAAGCTGTCAGCCAATTTACCTCCAGTGGAGCATGCACAATTGCAGAGACCCAGCTGGTCTTCGGACCTCCACTGTGCATGCGCGAGATTGCAGCAGGAAATCCAGCTAGTCTTCGGAGCTCTCCTGCGCATGCACAGGTGATTGCTCATGTGTGCATGAGTGCCTGCATGCAGTGTGCGTGCATTGCATGTGCAAAAGCTGAAGGCATGTACAGATGGTGCCGTTGCACATGCAGCACACGTGGAGGAACCGCACACAAGTGAGGAAGGCACATGCAAAGCGCGTTCTTTTCGGAACTCGGTAAGTAAAAGGTTCGCCACCACTGTACTATAGCAACCCAAAGCCACCAATAGGAGCTCCACAGATCCCAGGCCATTCCAAGTTATTACCCTGATCAAAGCACCATAAGAAGTCTGTTGATCAAATTTTGCACTGGAAGAAAGTGAGGAAAAAAATGGAAAAAACATTTCAACATCAGATCTGACTGTAAAAAAAAAAAAGCTAGGAGCTTTGGTTATGATCTGAGGATGAGACAAAGGCTGCATCAACGGAGACTTATGCTCAGAGAAAGCTTAGCCAGGCATCTGGGACTTTGCTCTCTGGAGTCCAAACCCCCTTGCATTTTGCAAGGCTCTTTCAATGTGGTTTTTGACTTATTGGAACTGCAGGCAGCTATCAGCTGTTCTGTGATACGCTGTGGCATGGCATAGTATTTAATTGAGATTGATATTAGTTTTCTTGTTTATTCTTTTATTATGCACTAGCAATAATCTGTTAATTGAGTTGGGATGTGCATATGTGGATCTTTGTTTTAATTTTGATTGCCAAAGGCAGTAATGAAAATATTCATCCATTCAAGTTTATTTTATATATAGCTTTTTAATTAGTTTTTATATTACATTTTAATTAATGGCTGGCTGGATATATATTTTTAAACTATTACTTGTGCCTACTTGAAAAACTATACGAGGGAACAGAAGACATAATGATCTGGCATTTCCCTCCAAAATATTTTGTATCAATCATTTTTAAAAATCTTATATTTATGTTTTGTTTTGTTTTGTTTTCTTAAGGTAGAGTAACAGCAGAAAATCCTTTGCTATTTTTTTATTTTGTTGCTTTCTGTAAAATACTATTGGACAGATACTATTGGGAAAAAGTTTTAAAATACTGTTATTTAGCATATAAAACACTATTATCTAGTAAAAAAAAGTATATTTCCCTAATGCACCCAATCACCATCAATGATCACTCTTACATACAAATGCATTGTTTTATGTACCAGTATTATGCATATATTTGTATGTTGCCTGTTAAATATTTCAGTAGGAAAGCTATTTAATATCCTTTTATATTGTGTGCAAAGGCTGCACCCTGCTGGTTTTTAATAAAATAAAGTGGAAGTATGAGGGATGTTTTGTTTTTTAAGTTGCTTGTAAAAGAAATAGGATATATAGCATAATTAAAGTATAATTCAGTTGGGATCATAGCCATTCGGATTACAAAATAAAATATACATAACTAACATTTATTGAAGAATTAGACACATACATAAAGGCCTTCGGTTGGAAATGTTACCATATCAACTCCCATTCAGAATATTTATATGACTCACCTTCCCATCATGTTGAAATAATAACTAAGAATTTCAACTATTCCAAGCTTGGTTTTTTTCTCTATTGCTGATACAAATGTGGCCACATCTTCTCAGCAGACATTAAAACAATTTTTTTGTCAGCTTTCTTCAACTCAATAATGAGCCAGATGAGGGAGAATAAGTAAAATTAAATGCAAAGAGGAGATTATATTCTAAAGAGCAATTCAATTTGTGTGGTGGGGGGGGGGTGTAGGGTGGAGTTGAGGCCTATTTGGGATGGAGTTGCACTCTTCTATAAAGAACAGGTTTGCTAGTTTGGGGATGTTTTTATACAACTAGTTTTCCCTGGATTTGATGAAGGTTGAGTTTTCAAAGCCAACCTTTTCCTGAACTGGCTGGACTTCACTATGGGTATCCCCACTTGGTGACATTTTGTCTTGACAAGGCCCCTATATGCTATGTGCAGACAACTTTTAAAAGGGGTCAGAATTGGCTGTTGTGCCAATTGCAATGGCCAGGCAGTTGACCAATCCAAATTATAGGGATATGATGCTCAGAGGACCATTACTCAAGGGACTGCCTCCCTGTTGTAGCCCACCAGGGGCCAGCAGAGCGGGTGGCAGACTCAGACAGTGAGGAGGTTGGGGAGGAACATGGGCCAGTCCTAGAGTCTGGGGAAGGCTCTGATGAGTGCTCTGCATCGGAGGCAGAGATGGGGTCAGAGCCATCTAACAGTTATCAGCTGCCTTCCGAGTCAGATATCAATGGGGCAGAAGAACAGCTGGAGACTGTTCCCGATGTACGCATGCACAGAGATGCCAAGAGAAGGGAACAGCTGGGGAACAAGGGCTGACTCAGGAGTAAAAGCACAGGTGGATGGTGAATGGCCCCTCCCATAGGGATTAAAGATGAGCGAAGGGGAGGGGACTTTGTAGGAAACAATTAGTTCAACTCATTAGGTTGAAGATCTGTTCCCGACTTCTTGCCAACTAATTGCGGCTCAGCGTGGTATTTGGAAGATATCAGCCTGGCACCTCTTCATGCCTGATAAAGCCTGAAAAACTCATGAAAGGCTGTTTGCCGGGACTTGGCTGAGGAGGAATTCCCTTTCACCTAAATAAAAGGTTTTATCGGAATGAGGTGTCTGCTTCTTCATCTCAGAAGGTCTAGGTCAGAATACACCCCTGCTGTGTTGCCTGCCTGGTTTCCAAGATCTGTAGGACAGGAAGCTTTGAATACCCTCCCTGTCAAAATCTCAGCTATCTAATACAGGGAGTCCTCGTTTAGCAACCATAATTAAGTCATTAAGCAAAGCAGTTGTGAAGTGAAACTGTGACTGTGCTTATGATCTGACTTCAGATTTCCTTCACTTTTGTTGTTAGTTGCAAAGTCATGTCTGACCCATCGTGACCCCCATGGACAACGTTCCTCCAGGCCTTCCTGTCCTTTACTTTACAGACCTGCAAAGGTCATGAATGTGAGGACTGGTCATAAAGTTTACTTTGCCATCACCCTCATAACTGCAAACGATTGCTAAATGAGGCAGTTACTAACCAAGTCTATCTGTATGCCGAAGCTCCCAAGCTAGGGAGTGATAAGGCCATTTGGTTCATCTCTTGGGATTTAGAGAAATGACAAAGTTTTTTTTTTTTCACTGTGCTTTTAATTGTTAGCGGAACTGATTTGATTTTAACAGTATCGATTTATTTCTGCCTTAATTTTAATTGAATTTTTATTCCTGACATTTTCTAATTTGGTAATGTTAATGATTGTAAACTTTCCTTATATAAATACTGTAATGCAAGTTATAAATTTCATAAAGAAACTGCAAAAAAAAAAGAAAGAAATATGCACTGACATTGCAGGGAAGATACTCAGTGTAGTAATCCTACTTTAAAAAACAAAAAGAGCTTGGAATAATAGCTGACTGGAAACTCAGAAATGCCTGAGCCAGAAGTAAATGCAAAACAGGTCAATGCAATATTTGGTTGCATCAACAGAAATGTGACTTCTGCTCCTGCTTTGGTCAGATCTTGTTTTGAGTACTCTGTCTGTTTCTAGCCTTACACTTTAAAAATAAGTTGGAGAAACTGAAAACCGATTCAGCAAGAGATGATCAGGGGGCCAGGACTTAAGGAAAAGTTGAAGGAGTCTTAAGGAAAAAACAAAACAAAACCAGCTCATTCCAATTGAAGAGAAGTAATATGCTGAGCTGGCCAGGGGAATCATTCATTCTTGCACCCTGCGGTTGGTTAGATTAGAAGCCATAGGAAGGGCCCAACCTTTATTGCTAAACCATTCATGATTTTTTTTTTCCTGGAAGCAAGCAGACAAAGTGCAGTGTGTGATAGATGGTCAAGCTACAATGGAATAAATGGATAGCTTTCTGGTTTTTCTGGCAATGGAATGGGAGTCTGATCTGGGAAAAAAAAACTTTTCATAATCCAAAGAAGGCAGAAGTCACAGAATGATCATTGTTTCCCATCTCAGAAAGCTGCTGGTGGCCTTATGCCAGCTGAATCATATCCTTTTGGGCAAGGCAAGGTGCTGAGAAACTAGAGAAAGTAGCAGAAAGTGAGAGTGGAATCACTATAACTTTGGGGGCTTCTGTAAACAGGGAACATTGTCCATTACCAATGACATCACTATCTCTTAATAATATAATGTGACATCACTGGCCATCACCACTTGACCAGGAAAAGTAGTGGTAACTCTGGTTGCATGCAGGAATGGCTCCAGAGTAGACTTAAGACAAGGGCAGGGGGAAAAACCCGAACAGACAGAAGACAGATTCATTTAAAATATCTATTGATATTACAAATAAAACTCTTTGATATGATTCCAAAGTACAAAACAACATTCAAAGGCATTCAACAGCTCTTTTATACATCACAGTGTTAGTGGCACAAAATGTAGTTACATTTCAAATACAGGAACAAAATGTAATTTTTTTTACTGTAAGTCAACATCGTTTATCGATATGCAGGACTCTTCCATGCTTCTCTATACAAGGTTTTTTTTAAAAAAAGATTATGGTTCAATGAGCAGGGATGATTCAATTGTACGGCACATACCTGGACCTAATGTTTTTGGACTCCAATAAGACAGGATTACAGGTCTAACAAAGCAGGAACCAGCAGGGGACTTTAGACACAAAAGGTGAGTTTTGTCATTGGCAGAAGTGCATTAGCAAGCATGATGGCTAAAAATCCCTTAATGCCACTATTTCCACTACACTCTCGTTTTCATAGGACAAAACCCTCTGTAAAACTAGTTTGCATGGTATTTTTTGCATATGCACAAATTTACAATGGCTCTCAAATTTGCTCATGCTTCATCTTTGGAGCAGTGGTGGAATTCAATTATTTTTACTACTGGTTCTGCGGGCATAGCTTGGTGGGTGTGGCTGGGGGGGGTCATGTGACTTGGGAAGTTTCTATAAGTAGGGCAATTAGGTTAGAAACAACACTAGAAAGTTTTTTCCTGCCTTCCTTACAGGATTAACCCTGTAAAGTGGAAAAAAACAAAAGGAGATTTCTTCTAACAATAGGTTCTCTGAACTGCTTAGAAAATTTATTATTGGTTCTCGCGAACCTGCTAGAACCTGCTGAATTTCACCTCTGCTTTGGAGGACCCTGGCATTCCTGTAAAATGTTTCAAAGAGGAGCTAGGCGTCAGGCAGAACGGGGACAAGGGCTGAAAAGTTAGTTGCAAGTGCCTTTATGAGCTTGTGCCATGATGTCCCGGCACGCATTTTCATTGTTTGGCCTCACTGCAGGTAGGAATAAATGCCTACCACTCCTTGGTTTGCTTAGGTTGCCTAAAAAAATTTCTTAATATATACTGAATGTCAAGAACGTGGCTGAGGTGCAAAGATTCCAGTTAGGATCACATTTTATCTCTCCAATTCCCACTACTATTTTGAAAGGGTTGCTGTATGCCAATTATGGCTAAGTTTTTCCACTGGTGCCAGAGACAAACGTCATTCCTTACTCTGCTAATCATCTAAAAATTGATAAATGGGAAAACTAGAAGTGATTTCATTTTTGTTACTAGCAAAAAAAGGAGAAAAGATTAAAGCAATGCAACCAATGGATTAATTTTCTGCTTTGGAGAACAGCTGTGATCAGATATCCATTAGATAACAAGTACAAACCCTCAGCCCAATGGTTGGCTTATTATGCCACAAAATATTTTCTTTTTCAATTGGCTTGTATATGCATGAAAGATTTTCTCATTTCCGGGTTTCATTTGGTTATAGAACATTCTGAGCTAATAGTTTCTCCTAATTTAATATCTACATTTTACAGTTTTCACTCAAAACAAAATAACCAATGGTGAGTCATCAACTGTAGCCAGATGTCCACTTTATGGACCTTCAGAATATGAAAAGAATATTAGTCAAAATGCAAGATGGACAAGGGGTTATTTTAAAACAATGTTTGCTGTCACAATACTGTACGTCACAAAAATAGAAGTAGTTTTTAAGTAAATACACTTTTTGAACAGCTTTTAGAGTATGGATTATCACTGCAGACTTTTTAAATAATTGAAGCAAAATGGAAGGAACTTTTGGAATTTAGATGGTACTTATAACATCTATATTATCCTTCTACATCCAGGCACACCTTAATGAACTGAGCTGAAAGGACACAAGATGTCCTTCTCTCTGGCTAACCATCAGTACCTGCTGGACATTAGAAAAGAAAGGGGGGGCATCTACACTTTTCATATACTCCTCCAACTCATGCTTTGAACCCTCAGGCTCTAAGGAAGATGAACCTCAGGGTGAACAAAAGAGACAGGTAAAATATACAAGGGATGTTTCCGGTCATGGAATGTCTTGATTCCTTGAAGAGGAAAACCAGTCCTGCTTTTTTTTTTTTTTTAAATGGTCCATGTGGGAAATGATGGTGATTGTTAGGTCTTCAATTGTTAACACCTACTGCCAAAAGAGAAATCATAAGCCTTAAGACCTTCCCGAAATTTAGAACATTTAGGAGCATGCTTGGCTTCTACAAAATACTTTTTGCTAGATATGTAAAAGGATACCAGATTACAGGCAGCTCTATTTACATGTAGCAAATAGGTAATAAACAATAGATAGAAAACAAATCTAGTTAGGAAACAAAAGGCACAGTTGGACGAGGCTGGCAATCAGGGCATGGTGCATATCCCTACTTTTCTCAACTTGGCATCTCCCAAAGTGGCATGTCCTACTGGCCAGCCTGTCCCTAATCATCGCAGCCCCCTCCCTTTCTCCTCTCCCTTGCTATTCCTCCTTGGTGCCATCCCCCAGTACGGCATATTCCTGTTCTAACAGATTGTGTCTGTTATATCTGAAGTCCGCTAAACTGAGTTCTGTTAAATTAAGGATTTAATATCACCTTGATGTTTTTAAAAGAGTCTTGATTATGCATGGTCTTCTCCAATTCGAAGAGACACTCGTTCGGCAGGCTGAGACAAAGAGGCAGTCCCGGAACCAGTGAAATTTGGGGGATGGTCAGGGGACGGGTTGTATCTGTCCGCAGTGCCACTCTCAAATTGGCCTTTTTAGTCACACTAGATGCTGTTTTAGGACCTCCTTTCAGTGCACGATACCGTAGTCTCTTGAGATTTAAGGATGCCAAGAAGATTATGTAACACTTCTGGGTTATGTAACTCAACCATAAAACACTGAAATCTTCCCTCTCAACCCTCAAACAAATGTAAAGGAAAAACCAAAATGCAGGCATATCCACCTATTTAGCTTACGTAGATTTTCAAATATTAGTATGGCACCTTTTCCTTTTGAAAATCTAAGGCCTGGGGCACCTATCTGGATGCCATTCCTTTGTGTGAGGAAGATGGGAGAGTGGAGATGAGACAAGAATGCTTAGACATTTTCCAATTGCAAATATTAAGAAATTGGTTTTAATAAACAGATATTGGAAGTCACATCTAAAACGAACACATTATAATTGGTAATGGGTTTGCAAAAACCATCTTTGCCAAGGGTAAGAACCTCTCTCAGTTTAATGTGAATAGATATATGGAGATTTTCAACCGGGTAGTGTCACTCAGTTCCAGAGAATGTTGTCTTCCCCCCAGAGAAGAAGGAATGACTCAAAATCATTGATGCACACATTTCCAATGTTCAGCTTGTTTTCTGCCAGTCCTTAAACTGTTACCCATAATCTGACTGGTGGACAGGGAACTCTGGTATCAGTAGTTCCTGGAATTCTGGTGCCTCACTTCTCACTTAAAGTGGAATAAGGCAAGACGCTAACAAGATTAAGTGCAAAAAGGGGTGGGGGTGTAAGGAAACGGACAGCGATGATGAGCAGGTCCCTTCTTCATTCTCTCTTAAGTAGGCAGAGGGTCATCATCTCCTTTACTACACTTGCATTTGCAGCAGAGGACAAATGGAGTGGCGAGGAGAAGAAAGGGCGATGCCACTAGTAAGAGCAGGCCAAATCCTGCGAAAATCCCCACGACCTGCATTAGGAAAAGAAAAACAGGTGAAAAATGTTCTTCCATTCTGCTTAACAGGCTGAGAACTGATAGAGCCCTATTAACTGTTCATCAGCCCATGGTGTTTTCATCTTCTGCTTGAGGGTCACATAAGAACAAGAGCTAAATGGAAAAGCTGGTTTCCAACTAGAGGCTGCTGTCTGTCATTTCTTCCTCTGTCACTGAAGGTCGAGATGGAGGAAGACTAACCATATGTAGGGAAGGAAGCTTTTGGGGGAGGGGAAACCATTTTTTCTGAGATTCAGACACACTGTCAGTAGAAGACCAGTAGAAGCAAGAGGGAGGACTGGGAAATGTTTTGAGATTCCTTTACACAAGAAAAACACTGAAGAATTTAACCTACCAAATCTCTCCCCTTTCCTTCTCATTATTCCCTTTTCAATCAGAAGTTGTTTCCACTAATAATGCATATTTCAAGGGCTCTCCCAAATCCTTGGAGTTCTTGGGGACGAATGAAAAGGCATCTGTGAATCCACACTGACAACCCAACTGGCCCTTTAGGCTTAAGAGCTTTGAAGAGTTCTGCTGTTCCAGATGACCTTCAATGGGCCCATGGCTTCTCCATCCATGCAAAAGGTGGAGACCGCATCAAACATCACTTACAATTCTGCAGCCAATAAATGCTCCTTCTACCGAAGGAGAAGTATATGGCGATTCTAGCACTAAGATTAGGGGATGGGTTGGGTTCCCCAAGTCTCAGAACGGAGACATGTTTGGGGTCACCATCTGATCAAACAAGGCGCAAAGTGCAAGGGCTGAGATTCCAGAAGGGATAGAGAATGGAGCCCTGTTTGGAACTAGCCTGATTTAACCTAACCTAACTAATTCTGCATCCTACGGAATTAGGGGCTTGGCATTAAAATGAAGCCTAGTTATCCCATCTTTCAATATACTGAAAATGTTTTAAAGCGTTTCTTGGCCTTGAAACAGAGGTAATAGCTCCAACTGAAACAGATACATTAAAACATTCCTCTAACTCAGGCTGGTGCAGATGCTTAATTATTTATTTTAACACGGAAATCCCACCTTTCTTCTACTAACTTAACGCTGTATAGATGGGATGATCTTTCATTTTGATTGGGATGGTATAACAATTCCTGCCTTGGGCAGGGGGTTGGATTAGAAGACCTCCAAGGTCCCTTCCAGCCCTATGATTCTATGATTTTAGGACAGCTGTTCTAGGAGCTAGCTCTATGACTAAGGAAGGCCTTAAAGCTGGATTTCATCAATCCATCACCGGACCTAGCCTTGCTAGTTTGTGTCAATTCCCAAATTTGTTGAATTTCAATTCCCAACTTCTTAGTTAAAGTGTTCCACTTGCCATGCTAGATGAGAAGTCTGGGAGTTGTACTCTATTATATCATAAAGTATCATACTGCAGAAAATTGTCTTTATTATTCAGCCTTGACTATTTGCTAGACACCTAAAATGTAAGCAACACCAGAAATTTACAATCTGCAATAAGGACTAAAGCAGGGCCGTCAAACTCGCGGCCTCGATGCATCACATGCTGCTGGCCCCGCCCCCACCCAGTTTAGCAAAGGGGAAAAAAAGTCCCAATATATCAGCAATACTTAATAATATTTAGAGTTTATTATTTTTCATCAGGGAATGAAAGTCCTTATTTTTGTCACCAGGTGGCAGGGTTGAGCAACATTCACTTTGGGAGATTTAAACTGTGTTATGTAACTGCATACTTGGAAGTCCAGTGTGGTTGCAAAAATCCACATTATTCTAACTTTAAAAAAAAAATCGTTTTGCAGAGGGGTGAATTTATGACTGTTTTACTTCATGAAAAAATATTGTGGCTTCCTCCTTCACAGCTGGCTGGCTATGTTACCTCATCCATAATAACTCTAACGGCCCTTCTCTCTCCCTCAGATTGTTGCAATGCTCCCAGGAGTATCTGACTTCCTTTCCAAAGAGAACCAGGGCACAATCCTAACCACTTCTAAGCATGAGGGGAAGATGTTAAGAAATGTTGGAAAAAAAATCCCTGGAAGTTCCCAGCTAACTTTCATTAGCAGGGGAGAAGCAGAATTCAGGCAAGTGAAACAAAATCGCCACTGGCATCTCTTAGAAATGGATTATGCTTGAAAGAAGCTAGCTTTGAATCCCAGGGAATTAGAAGTGCTTCTCTAGAACCGGGGTCTCCAACCTTGGCAACTTTACGACTTGTGGACTTCAACTCCCAGAATTCCTCAGCCATCATGCGCTGGCTGAGGAATTCTGGGAGTTGAAGTCCA
>JAEANM010010959.1:0-13144 GCA_017656035.1 Myanophis thanlyinensis
ATGAAATTAGTATGCCAGGAAGGCTTGCTGACTACTGGAGAGACCAAACTGGCCTAAAAGAAAAACCAAATGGCCAGTACACTAAAAAAAATAGCAGGAAAGCAGATAACAAGACATGGCAATGGCTAAGAGCAGGAAAGTTAAAGAAAGAGACCAAGGGATTAATTCTGGCTGTACTAGACCAAGCCTTAAGGACAAATGTACACAAAGTCAGAATTGAGAAGACAGGAACAAACAGTAAATGCTGCCTATGCAAAGAAGCTGAAGAAACAGAGGACCACCTGGTGAGCTGCTACAAGATTGCACAAACTGACTACAAGCAGCAGCATGACAAAGTAGCAACAATGGTGTATTGGAAGATCTGCAAGAAATATCATTTGCCTGTAAGCAAGAACTGGTGGAACCATAAAATAGAAAAGTCATAGAAAATGAAGAAGTTAAATTGCTCTGGGACTTCAGAATCCAGACAGACAGGCACCTGCAACATAACACCTGAATTTAACAGTTGCCAAAAAGAAAGACAAAAAAGTCTGGATAGTGGATGTGGCAGTGCCTGGAGACAGCAGAATAGAAGAGAAAGAACTGGAGAAGATAACAAAATACAAAAACCTACAAATAGAAATAGAACGACTATGGAAAAGGCAAGTAAGGGTAGTACCAATAGTCATAGACACCTTGGCACCTTGGGTGCAGTCCCAAAACAACTGGAGCACCACCTGAACACTACAGGCATTGACAAATTTGCCATCAGTCAATTGCAGAAGGTAGCTTTACTTGGTACAGCTTCCATCATGCAACAATATCTATAACACCATCAAACATCCAGATCTGCCTATCCCAGGTCCTTGGTAAGAACTCAATAGGTAGACAAAAATGCCAAACCCAGTCTGAACATCTGGCTGACTGTGCAAGTAATAACAACAACAAGAACAATAATAATGACAAAATATCACAGCCTGACCATCGAAACTATGCAATTATGGATGAAACATGTAAGAGTAATACCCATTGTAATTGGGCACTTGGTATCATGGCCAAGAATTTTACAAAATACATCAAGAAATTGCAACTTCCTGCTAGAATACCAGTGGAACTGCAAAAAAAATGCACTTTTGGAACATCATACATTTTAAGAAAATACTTGGTTGATACCTAGGATGTATCAACCATCAGAGCCAGTCAATGATATTTGTGATACATTTTTAAATGTTCAGTTGATTGAGTTTCATGTTTAATGAATAAAAGTTTTTAATCATCATCATCATTATCATCATCATCCTTTTGGGGGAGATTATTTTTTCCTTTCTTCCTTACTTTTCAACATTTTTTTCTTTTCTAGAATTATTTAACTATTTTAACTATTATTATTTATATTTCAAATTCAAATTTTATTGGCCACATACACGGTACGATATGCAGTGAAATGCTTACGCGACCACCCACGACCATGATTGATAGTAGGGCAGGAGAGTCAGTCTAGACAAAATGGGATAGGATAGGAAATAAGTTAGGGATAGTTGGGAAGGTAGGAATGAGATACAATAGTGGTTCCTGTTATAGTCTTGAGTATTCTTGTGGTTCCTGGTTTAGTGTCCATATTGCCTGTGGAAAGAAGCTTTTTCTCAGTCTCTCTGTGTTGGCCTTCAAAGAGCAAAAATGCTTTCCTGACCGCATCATGGTAAACAGTCTATTGTTGGGATGGCTGGGGTCCTTCGCTATCTTCTTAGCTTTAGTCCAGCAATATTTGTTGTAGATGAAGTGCAGCTCAGGGAGCTTGGTGTGGATAATGTGCTCAGCTGAGCGTACCACCCTCTGTAGTGCTCATCTGTTCTGCATGGTGCTATTCCCAAACCAGGTTGTGATGTTGCCCCTCAGGATGCTCTCTCCAGTGCAGGAATAGAAGTTCCTAAACACCTTCAGTGGAAGTCTGAAGTCTCTCAGGTGTCTGAGGTGGTAGAGACATTGTTAAGCCTTTTTTTACCATGGTGTTGATGTGGAAGGTCCATGACAGTTTCTGCAAAATGTGCACACCAAGGTATTTGAAGCAGTCCACTCTCTCTACCGGGCTTCTGTTGATGACTGGGGTCTGGTATTTCCTTTCCTGTTTTATACTAAAGTCCACTACCAATTCCTTTATTTTGCTGACATTAAGGAGGAGGTTGTTTTTCCGACACCAGTTCTCCAGGTTTGTGATCTCTTCTAGGTAGGCTGTCTCATTGTTGTCAGAGATGGTGTCATCAGCAAACTTGATGATGGTGGTGGAGTTAGTAGTGTCCGTGCAGTCGTATGTGTATAGGGAGTACAGCAGGGGGCTCAGAACACAGCCTTGGGGTGCTCCAGTGTTGAGGGTGAGTGAGGTTGAGACTTGTCTTTCCATCCTTACAGCCTGTGATCTCCCAGTCAGGAAGTTGGAGATCTACCAAGCTGAGTCCCAGATGTTCCAACTTGATGGTGAGTGTGGAGGGAATTATTGTGTTGAATGCGGAGCTGTAGTCCACAAAGCATTTTGACATAGTTCCCTTTTCTGTTGTCCAGGTGGGTAAATGATGTGTGGAGAAGGTGAGGGATGGCATCATCAGTTGAGCTGTTTCAACAGTAGACAAACTGTAGTGGGTCCAGTGTGTCTGGTAGTGAGGAAGTGATGAGGTCTCTGACCAGTCGTTCAAAGCATTTCATCACTATTGATGGGTCAGGGCTACAGGGTGGTAGTCATTGAGAGAAGTTGGATGTGATTTCTTGGGGACTGGGACAATGGTGGACTCTTTGAGACATGGGGATTATTGATTGGAGTAAGGAGAGGTTGAATATCTCTGTAAACACAGGTGCTAGCTGGTCTGCACAGGATCTTTGGCTAAGACCTGGGATGCTGTCTGGTCCTGCTGCTTTCCTGATGTTCACTCTCTTGAATTCTCTCCTTCATGTTCAGAGATGGTGGGCGTGTTCCTGGCATTGGTGTTCTTTTCCTGGCTGTAGCCCATGGTGTCACTAGCATTGGCATTGCTAGATCTATTGGTTCCATTGGCTGCATTCTCGAAGCAGGCATAGAAGATGTTCAGCTTGTCTGTCAGGGGTGTGTCTGTGATCAATTTGTCAGATGTTGATGGATGTTTGTAGTCCGTTATTGTTTTTAGGCCTTGCCATAGGCTCTTGGAGTCACTCTGTTGGAGCTGTGACTCCAGTTTCTCCCATAGCACTGCTTAGCCTCCTTCATCGCTTTCTGCACATTATATGATGCAGCTTTACATGAGTCCATGTTGCCTGATGCGAGTCCCACGTTGTAGGTGGCAGTGTGAGATCTCAGGGCATCGCTGATTGTCTTATCTACCCATGGCTTCTGGTTGGAAAATGTTCTGATGGTTGTTTTTTGTGCAGTGTCATCTGCTAGTTTCCTAATGAATCCCACAACTGCTTCTGTAAATCTGCTGGTGTCATCTGTGCGGCATCAGAACATTTCCCAGTCTGCATCTTCTAGTGTGTCTTGTAAGGTGGCCACTGATTGTTCTGTCCTAGGCCTCCCAAGATGAAGAAACAGACTTTGCCTTCTGCTAAAACCTCTTTAAGCAGCTACAGAGGAATGATATCACAGCCTCTTATCAGACTTGGGATAAGGTCAGAAGATAACTCACAATTACACTTTGCAGTCACGAAGCCAAAAATAGAGCTTCCTGAATCAATACAAACTAATTGTTCTCTGCAAAACTCCCCTCCCCTTCGCTCCTCTTTTTAAAATTTCTGGGAGGGGCCAATCACAGTCCATCTGTGCCCTTCCTTCCAAGTTGGCCCTGATTCCTGAGCTGCTCCCTTCTCCTGGAAGCTCTGTGCATGCACACATAAGGAACAGTCTTCAACTATTCTGCTTCACTGCTATCTGACTCGGAAGGCAGCTGATGACTGACAGGCATCCCTGGTCCTAGGTCTATCTCTGAGCACTCATCAGAGCCTTCCCCAGACTCCAGGTCAGGCTCATGTTGTTCCTCACTGTCTGAGTCTGCCAACAGCTCTACTGACCACTGGTGGGCCACAACAATATTCTTCCAAACAACCAATACAGCTTTACAGGATAAAGAAATAAACACTTAGTAGACACTAAGCTAGAATTGGAAGAAAAAGAAAGCAAATTATAAATAGGTAAAAGTAGAAGACAAAATAGATTAAAATAGAAAATAGAAAGGTTGCTTAAGGATATTGCCAGATTGTTGTTTCTTGCAACAATAAAGCCAATGCTCATGTAAAGAGAGCAGCCATTTTATATTCTGAACTGTATAAATTAGAGATTAATATAACCCAGTCTATTTCACAATTATTGGATAGTTATGAAACTTGTATTTGTGTCAGATAACATGTTAACAATGACTTCAGGTACCTTTAAACAAAACTGGATTGTCTATTATCCACTTACCCAAGTTAGGCATTCATTTAAGTGCATGATGGACAGCAGGAGGGAGAGGGGCTTCCCAGATATGTAAATATTGCTTCCAACTTCAAACATTGCAATTTATAGACCCTTAAAAATCCATCCTAAGTGTATCCATCCTACACTTCCTTCAAATTTCTGGAATTCAGATGATTAGTAGATGAAAATTATGCCTGTGGCAGCGGTAAACCACTTTTGAACAAACAAACAACAAAATGAAAAGACAAATGTCTTATTTTCTCTCTGTTACAGCCTTAAACCCATGGTGTCTACAGCATATTATGCCAAACTGTTGTCCTTCATTTACTGCTTGCATAACTGTTATTACTTGTTTCTAACAAGTATAAAAAGTTTAAAGTTGTGGTTCTTCATCCAAGAATATATTGTTAAACCCTTATTTAATTTGAGTACATGACAGCTGAAGTTAAGGCAACAATACCTGTACAGACTTGATATTCTTACCCCATGATCCCAGGTCTTTGGCAAATTTCCACGTGGGCAGGAGATTCAATGAAAGTCATAGGAACATTTCTACTGTTGGAAAACATGATAAAACAGACTATTTGTCAAGCCAAATATATTTACAATTTCCTGTGGACCATACATGTCTAAATATTTTAGAGGTTGCTGAATGATTGTGGATGTTGTGCGTGAATAATTTTATATCTAGCACACTTTAAACTTTGTGAGGCTTGTGGTACAGCTTCCAAAGCAGTATTATAGTGACCTAATTAAAAAAAATACAGGAAAGTATGCTATGAAAACAATATAACCAAAGCTATATCATATTTTTCTTCAATAAGATGTCCCATAAATTATTTCAGATGTTATTCTTTGCATAACTAAGATACTCCAAAAACATTTTCCACATAATCATATTCAAACTTTTCAAATATTAATTTTAAAGCAGCCACAAATTCAAGATGAAGATCATTCTCCTCAATAAATGCCAAATGATACTTTTTTGGAGCAAAGTGGCTCATTAGCTCAAAGTAGAACTGGACAAATTATAAAAGATGTCCTATGATTCATATTCTGAGATCCCATTTGTGGCTTACTGGCTTAAAATGGGGCTTTTCCTACTTTTCCTCTGAGGTAAGAACTAGAGACAGGATGTCGAGAAATAGGGAATTGTGGTTAATAAATATTTTCTCATGGATGAGTTCTGGGAATATTTACTGGTCCCAATATTAAGGGATGGCCTAGAAATGACATTTAAGAGAAGTGACAGAACTTGAATCAAAGACTACTTTTTCAGTAGCAAATAAATTGGATTTCCCTAGTCAATTAGTACATATGTGTTGCAGTTTTTTTCTTTGTTGACCTGCTTGCCATATACCTATTTATTCCATAAATTTAACTGGTGTAATTCCCTCTGCTTGAAAATCTGAGGCATTATTGTTCTATGATGGACTGATGGCGGCAGAGAAGATCTGTCTAGCAGATCATCTGAAATGCCTTCATCCTTCTAAAATTTTGAGAATATACATGGGAAAAATATGTTAAACCTGAAGACAGAATAGACTTTAGCTGGATATATTAGCAGTTAAACATTTTCAGTAGAACTTACATACATACCAACAACAACAACATTTATCATTGTTCTAAGATGATGACACTATTAGACTTTAGTTCAATATTTG
This sequence comes from Myanophis thanlyinensis, assembly GCA_017656035.1. NCBI lineage: Eukaryota > Metazoa > Chordata > Lepidosauria > Squamata > Homalopsidae > Myanophis > Myanophis thanlyinensis. The sequence continues at coordinate 6,058 of JAEANM010010959.1, forward strand.
AATATTATTACACTGACATATTAAATCTGAAATCTTATTATATTCACACTTTTGATTCTTGAAAACTGTATTGTTAAATCTGTATACCTTTAACTGCTTTGATTATTATAAGGAAGCAGTGTATAAATTAAAATTGTAATGTTAACAATTTTTTTAAAAAAGCATGTCTAATCTAATAAAAATATTCAGTAAAGCTCATGAGCACTCTGGTTAATTCCACTATAACATGTAGGCCTGGATTTATATATTTGGTCTATATATTTTTAATTCCATACAAACTGCATACATATTGAGCAACAATTGCTTGACTATATGGTAGTGTTTTCATTCTCCATAACCTTCAGGTCTATCTGCCTTACAATATTCAACATCATCTCAAATTAGATTAGATTCTAAAATAATTTTTAATTGTTCAGGAAACAGGGGAAAGATTTTCTTTCCATCACCCTCATTTGCAACAATGCATACCCAAAGTCCCTTGGAACAGCCTGGACTATTTCATGAATGCTATGGGTAATGACTCTGAAGGGTATCAGAGAACTCTGATGGAAAAATTTCCTTCTGTGCATCTGTGCATCTTAACAACTGAAATATAATTTTCTAGGACCATTTTGTGTGCATTATAATCAAAGCGGCATTACTTAGTAATTATTGCTTAGGATGCATATTAATTGTTCAAGCTTTATTAAAAGATTGTATTTAATGTTCATCAAACATAATCCATAAAAGCTGCTAATACATAACCAGAGACCATTATTGATTTTAATTAAAAAAATTTGCTAAAACAATTTTTGATGTCTTGAAGAGTGTAATTGGTGGGAAATATATTGCCTAATTTCCTAAGACACACTTTATCAACTGATACGTGCTGAATCTTATTGCTAGGTCTAATTCACAATAAGTCAAGCTTTAATAAAAACAGATGCCTGGAAATTTGCACAGCAGCTTTCTCTGCCCATAGCTCCACATGTGGAACATCTCATTGCTGAGCAGCCCATCCCTCCCCCAGTTCTAAGAAATCAGGGCCTCTTAAAACAAAGTTGAAAAGTGAATAGTCAGCTGGCAGCATGTCTACATTTTTAAGCAAGCCTGGATACTGAGTAGGTTTAGTTTTAGTTTTTGCTGTTACTGACCTCCTTGAGCCAAGTTCATAGTACTGTGAGCAATGATGTATGACAGATTGCTGGCAAGCAGTATAGAGTGTTGAGCCAGACTATCTTCCAAGCCCAGCTGGGATCAATTAAAATAAATAATAGTCCTTGCAATAACTAGTTCCTACCACTTTCTTCAGAAATTGCTTAGAATTCACATTTGCATGTGAACATATTTGTGCTTCTTACTTTACTGTCTTTTGTCTCCTCTTGATAACAAATGTTCCAACAAATGTCACAGATGGCTCACTATCATGGTGATATTTTGTACCTTTTTGTAAGGCTTTCTAGGCAGATCCAGATTCTTCAAAATCCACACACGCTTAGATAAATAACATATTTCTTTTCAGTTGGCAATCACAGTCAATGTGGGCTTTCTAGATGGCAAGTGTGTATGCCACAATACCAGCTAAAAGACATAGTCAAAGTATCTCCTCAAACTAAAAGTTTCAGTTTAAAGCCCAGATGACAGGTTCCCACATTTTAGTCTGTTAAATTTGTTGCATACTTGTTTACAATGAATAAAGCTATGTCCCTTCAGCACAATGGTCGCCAATCTTTTTGGTTCAGCAGACTGGTGGAAGTGATGGTGAAGGAGATGTGATAGTTTCACGTACATGTGTGCCACAAATTATCGCTGGCCATGGGGGGGGGGAATTCTGTCCCCCATGGAAAGGGCTCGCAATTTGGGTGTCCTCCTGGATGTACGGCTGTTATTGGATGACCATATCGCAGCCGTCTCCAGGGGGGCTTTTTATCAGGTCTGTAGGATAGCCCAGTTGCGACCCTTTCAGGATCAGGGCGCTCTTCACACAGTCACTTCTGCCCTTGTTACTTCCCATCTGGATTACGCCAATGCTCTCTACGTGGGGCTCCCCTTGAAAAGCATCCGGAGGCTGCAGTTGGTCCAGAATGCAGCCGCGCAGGTAATTATGGGAGCCTCTAGGAGCTCCCACGTTACACCCTTCCTGCACGAGCTGCATTGGCTTCCTGTGGCCTTCCGGGTGCGGTTCAAGGTGTTGGTGCTTACCTTTAAAGCGCTCCATAGCTTGGGACCCGGGTACTTACGGGACCGCCTGTTGCCATCATCAGCCTCCAGCTGACCAGTGTGCTCCCATAGGGTTGGCCTCCTCGTGGTTCCATCGTCAGGACGATGTCGTCGGACAGCCCCAACGGTTTGGGCCTTCTCTATGGCAGCACCCTCCCTGTGGAATGAACTCCCCCCGGAGATCTGTATTATTACGGATCTCTGATGTTTCCGATGTGCCCTGAAAACCCATTTATTTCAACTCGCTGGCCTGGCCTGATACCTGGGGTTTTAATTCAAATTTAATTCTATTTTAAACTGAACTAATTTAACCTAAATTAATTGTTCATTTTTAATTGTTATTTTAACTGATTTTAATTGAAATTTTTAATCATAATGATGTTTTAATTTACACAGCCTTATTTAATTATTTTAATAGATTTTTAACTGTTTGTTGTACTTGTTTTTATTGGCTGTGCACTGCCCCGAGTCCCTAGGGAGAGGGGGCAGTATATAAATTAAATAAACTGTAAATAAATAAACTCTAAACTTTCACAAATGCAGCTTCATGCTCACACACTCACCTACCACTTCCACAGTCTGGTTCCAAATGGGCTCTAGCTCAACACTGGGCAACAGACCAGGGTTTGGAGACCCCTGCTTTAGTAGATCCTTTGCATTTATTCCAGCATGGACTTTGACAAATCAGAAGTCTTTTCCAAAGGCTTCCCCATTCACTTCTGTTTTCAAGGAGAGATGATGGTGAAATATGGTTAGCACAGACAGAAAGGCACAGACACATACTGTTTGCATAACAATATAAGGCCCATCAAACTGAGAAATGCATATAGAAAAACCAATTATGTGTCCTGTGAACAAGCTTTCAATGTTCATAAATGAATTGTATTGCAACTATGCTTACCATTCTTAAGAAATGTACTTTAAACACATCTCCAGTTCTGTTTGCTGATAAGTTCCTTTAGTGAAGTGACCTTAAGTGAGGAATAAATTTAATATGAAGTAATAATTTTATACTACCAAACAACCTCCTAGTCAGTAATTCGTGAAATATTATGAAAATTAAGATTATAGGAATATATTGTGTAACAAAATGTGTTACAGTTAGCCTAGAATTTCTTACAAGTTGCTTTCTGGATTTGTATGACTATACCTGATCACGCCCAGTGAGAAAATGTGTGAAAGAATTGGAAGGGGCTCAAGGCACTGGGATCATGATCTAAGTGAAGTGACTAAATGGATTGATATACTCAGTTACACAGTTCAACCAATCAGCAATCAGCTCAGTCTATGCAAAAGAAAGAACTGGGGTCAAGCAGATGGCAGACAGAAATACTTGGCTGGTAAATAATATCTGGCTTAGGGAAAACCTAAGGGAGCTTCTCAATAAAAAGAAACAAACTAGAAAATGTTTGAAAAAAGACCAACACTCTATTTTTTTGCTCTTGTTTTTGGGTTCTTTTAAGAATTCAAGTAAGTAGCATCAGAACTTACTGAAAAGTTGCTTTGAGTTAGGTGGAAATAACTTTCAAATAAGTATGTATGAAAATGAAGCTGTTTTTACTTGGATGAAAGGCCACAAAGACATTCCAAATCTCTGGACCTTTTAGAGACCAAGTGCCCAAACTGCAAGGTGTGCATGCTTGCATGTGTGCCGGAGAACTGAAGACTGGCTGGATGGTGGGGAGGTGGGGCATCACAATACCCACAGCTCTGAAGGAAAAGCAACTTGACATCCAGGAGGCGAGATCTTTTTCTTTCGCGAGAAATTGGAATTGATTGACTTTTTTTTAGTCCCACAAACTTCTGTTTCCCTGCAATTGATGCCAAGAAACACCACGGAGAAATGCGGTGGAGCTAAGTTGGGGTGACAGCAAGCATGCCCCCAGAGAGGGCTCTGAGGGGCACCTCTGGCACGCATGCCATAGGTTCTCCATCACTGTTCTATGTCCTGTCTTCATTGGATCAGTCTATCAGCTCTAGCATTCTTTCTTATATTCTCTTTTCTAAGCTAGAAGCTTCTGAGATGTGGCAGAACCCATTTCTCTTATATTAGGTTCATCAATAACTGGAGTTTTTAATAGCAATAATGTAATCTGTCCATTTTCTTTCATATCTTTTTATCAAAATATTTCTTTATTCAGTTTTCTTCAGAAGGAAATATACCAATTTCAGCAAATGTACAGGATAAATATGAATATAAACTGTTTCAACTACAAAGATGCTTTGTTAACAGTAGTCTGAGAAAGATTTTACCAGCTCAAGGTTAACTCCAAAGTTAGTAAAATGAGGACCCAGATCATTGGGGGCATATGCTGACTCTGTAAACCACTTACAAAGGGCTGTAAATCACTGTGAAGTGGTACATACCATATTTTTCGTACTATAAGACGCACCTGACTATAAGATGCATGCCCCATTTCCAGGCATTTTCGGTCCCTTTTCTGGTCCATTTTTGAGCCATTTTGGCTCATTTTTGGTCCTTTTTTAAACCTGTTTTGGGCCTGAAAAAGGACTAAAAATGAGCTGAAAAAGAGACCAAAAAAGGGCCAGAAACAGGGCATGCAGAGACCAAAAAACGGCTAGTGGGTGGGTGGGGCTTCAGCAATATTCACTCTATAAGATGCACAGACATTTTCACCCACTTTTGGGAGACAAAAAAGTGCATCTTACAATATGAAAAATTCAATAAGTCTAAGTGCTATTGCTATTTTAAAAACCTGTCAGGAAAAAAATGACTATTTTTAGATGTATCAATACAAAATACTTCTGCTAATAATGGAGCTATTTTACTACCATTTTCTTAATTTGTTACTATCTAATATAAGTAAAGTAAAATAATAGAATCAGTTTGGTCTAGTAGCTAAGGCAGCAGGTTAGAAACCAGGAGAGTTCTAAGAGCACCCTATGGGCCAACTGGATGGTTTTGAGCCAATCATTTTCTCCAAGCCCATGACATCAGGCTTGGGCAACAAGTTGATCAGTCAATTCCTGTCACACTTATACAAAATGCTTGGAAGAAAAAAATATGTTGGAAAATCAGAAGTCTAAGCCTTCATGAGGTTCCTGAGTCTTTGCTCCCTTTTGAAAGTGATTACTGAAAAGCGATAGCACAATATCCTATCATTCTGACACTTGGGAAATATATAAACTGTCTGAATGGATGTATCCTTAAAAAAAGTAATGAAATCTGTTCAAACTTTCCTTCAGATCAAGTTCTTTGCACATATGTGAAAACCCATTTGTGACTTTCTCTTCCCAGATGTATCCAGAGGGTCATTTTGAGACACAAAATGCTTATGGCCAATGACTTAATGTAGCAGAGCTTGCCTGCTACTCTTAAAATAATATGCAGTTTGCATATATTAAATAGAACAAATCTTCTGTGTCTACTGTACATACAGACACTGCCAACACATTCAAAATAAAGTGAGGGTGTACAACTTTTAGTTCTTTGTGTTTATTTTATTAAAGTGGATTTAATATGTACCTATAATATATTTATTCCATATTTCATTTACCTCATTGGGCCATTTTCTATGTGCTACGGAAAGTTCAATTGCCTATCCTACACTGAAATACTATAAGAAAAAGGTTATTTTAACCCTTCTTCTTACTTCTTACCATGAAGGTTCGTCCTACATTGCCGAATTGTCATGAGATTTCCATCCCTGAACATATTGCCATTACAATGTCTATGAGACTGCTAATCTCTATACTGGATGAGAAAATTAGTCACTTCTAGCAGAAGTTATGCTCTTACTAAGCAAGACAAACAAATTATAGTCCATGACTAGCATAGCTAAATTCTATGTCTTTTAAAAATTGAAAATACAACATAATTGAAAAGTAAGTTTTTCTTCATATGAACACAATAATGGTTTGAACAACTTCAAATGAAAATTACGATTGCAAGCAATTGCTTGACATTGGGATTAAATACATTCCAAAATGCTTTCAGTTAGGTTTTTAGTATTTAGTCTAATTAAGTTTGGGCTATGTACAATTCTTTTATTTCTTTAACATTGTAGAAGAAAATGTTATATATGGTTATTAAATCTGAAGTTAGTGTGTCTGTGGACCCCCTATCTTGTTATTCACAGGTTGCTATTTAGTCCTGCTCATTGTCATCATCACCATCATCACCTTCATCATTCCATTCAGATCCAGAAATTATTTAGTTCAACCCTCAAACCGTCTGACATGAGATCAGATAAACCCTGAATGGTTCAAAGAGCACAGTTAAGTCTCCCGCTTGTCTTGTATTTATCAGAGATTATTCCACTATACTTTAAATACACATCATTTTATCTCAGTTGTGGATATATTTAAAGGTGCATGTTTCTCAATTGATGTAAATTATTTTAAGTTTGTTTCTATGGTAATTAACACATTTGATTAATTAATATAATTTGCAAACACATTGTCAAGTGTTCTGATTTGGTACTGTAAATTATGTTTTAATTTGACCTTTTGCTACATCTTATTACTGCCTTATTTCAACACAGATTGTCTTGTAGTTTATTATATTCATTTACTGAACCAATACCAATATGTTTACTGCATTCCAGGTTCCCAGTCTTTTGCCAGAGTCCCAAAACTGGCTATTGAGACATACTAAATGCTCTTTGGTAGGCAGAAAAGCATTCCTTTATCTCAATGTTTACAAGGAATAATATATTTTGTGATTTACAGTTTCAAATAAACATTTACTCCTAGAGGGAAATAAGAGAGTAATACATAGATTCTAAAATAGATATAATTGATAAGCTATTTATTTTCCAGACCACTTTCATCAAGACATGCCTGCCAAGTTGTATAAATATGAATTGCTGTTTTGGTTTTTGAAACATTGGACACTAGATTATTGGAATGGTTAAAGTATATAATG
>JAEANM010010960.1:0-15525 GCA_017656035.1 Myanophis thanlyinensis
CACACACACACACACTGATTCTCTGGCACTCTCTGGGTCTTGTGGGTGCTTTTTCCAGCCTTTGTTTGTACTGGACACACCTTGGTCACTCAGGGAGACGCACAACCTGCTCCAACAGCAGCAGCAGAGAGAAACAGCCAGGTTGGGTCGGATTCTCAGGGCAGATAGGAAGCCACGTGTCTTCCCTAGAGACTGAAGTGTGCGCAGAACCAAGGGCTCTGGAAGAAGCAGCCATGGGACACAGCAAGAGACGAAGCTCCTGTTCTTCTGCAACATAGACTGTGTCTCCACCCACCCACCCTTACCTTCTCAGGCCAGGCGAGGAGGGGAAGGTGGGGCAGCCGATAGAGAGCCAGAGCAGGGCAATGAAAGAGGCACGAATTGCCAACATTTATTGGTTTGGACTGACTGCACACCCCCCCCCCCCTCAAAAGCACCATTCCCTCATTCTGGCCAGCCAGGGCTGAGCTGCTCCCTGTACTTTTCACCACCTGCAAAGTTGCCCACCACAAGCTGTAGTCACAGGACTAGCTCATTGGTCATTCTGGAGAAGCTCCTCCACCCAGAGGAGCGGACCACCAAAATTTTCTTTTTCGGACTACCGGTTAGTGACCTCTGTCTTAGAGAAAATCTTATCCATCACCAAGTTCAGATAATAGAAAGACACTGTGGTTGAAGATCTCCAGCTTCAGTGAAGGGATTTTGGCATGTTCTGTGGCTGATAATAATGTTGCCCTGAGAAAGTTTGTACTTATTCTGTAAATTCTGGCAATTATTTCATACTACATAGGTAGAATAATTTCTCTGTGGGATAGGCACCAATATTAGACTGAAACATGCCTACTTTCAAACGTTGGTTAAAAAAAACTGAGCAAAGAATACCTTTTGAACGAAGAACTGTCCTTTACTTTGCAATCAGCTTAGGTGCAAAAAAACTTGATTGAGTTAACTGTAAACTGGGCAGCAGACGATCCTTTTTTGCCTGCAGCAAAGTCTGAAGTGGTACAGTTGCCCTGCCACCTTATTTATCTTTCTTTGTAAATCTGCTCATTTAATATGATGGAGAATGTCTTATTTGAAGGCATATTTTACATCAGATTGCTTGGAAAACCAGAAAGCATCAGAAAAAGCCAATTGCCATTAAATATTCTGCTAATCCTTCTCATATAGCACAATCTCCTGCACACTTCTGTCAGATATAAATTTTGTAAGTGAATCAAATAGATAAAAGTCTCATCCTGTTCAATAGGGCTTTCTATAAGGTTAGTGTAATAGTGACATTTATACTGACAATAAATGGTAAAAGTGTAGGTGTCCTTTTTTGGAAAATAGTCAAGTTAACCTACCCAAACCTAAGAACATACAAATTTTATTTCCCAAAGAAGGTTGGTTGAATTCCTTTGAAACTGTCAGGATTCTTTATTACAGGTGTATATTTTCTTGTCTTACAGAAACAAATGTGATCTGATCAATTGTGGATAAAGAGAGACACCAAGTGGTAACAAATCATATCCTGGGGAAAATTCTAACTGCTTTTCTTAGGTTTCCATTGTGAATGCTTTTGGGATGGGGGGAGAGATGCAAGAAACAACAGCAACAAAAGCAACCTTTTAATCATGCCACTTTAATTAATTTGCAAACAAGTCTTTGCTTCTAGGTGCTAACATAAAGTCACATGTTGCCTGCCAACAAGTACAATCTTCTGCTTTGTGCCATTTCTACAAAATGTCTCATCTGAGGAAAAAATAGAAGGCCTAGGATAATTGTCATTATAGCAAATTTGACAAGTCAACCCTGAAATGGTAGGTACATTTAATGTTCAATTACAAGACAAGAAAAATATCTAAACCTGCCCACATCTAAAATATAAAAGATATAAACACATAAAACAAAAATATTGACCAGCATTTTGCACTCCAGTTGCTTTCTGAACCACCCAGACCAGAAGATAAGAATTGCTTTGCTGGATCAGTGAGACCATCCGGTTCAAAGCTCTGAAAATGCATAGTTAATATTTATTAAATTTCAGATCACGTCTTCCCAAAGGATGAACATGCTTTCATTTCCAAAATGTTTTTTACTCGATGGTTGATGTCTTCCTTTCATTTTGGGCAGCATTGTTGATGAAAATGCCAGGAGCCCAGTTTGTCAGCATATTCTTCATAAAGATCCTTCTATTTGTCCCACTTCTAAAACAACAAACCAGACATCATGAAGCAATAGCAAACTGGTATTAAGAAACCTGGAAGATATCGAAAGAAGTCTCCTGGGGTTTTTTTCTCTTTTCTTTGGGATGAAACAATTTTCCTCTCATCGAGGTATTTGTTTTTCTGGAATGGAATAAATATGGCTTCAGTCAAATGCTTATAAAATTGTGTAATATCTTGCTCTGAAATATATTCTGGAAGCTCACAGAGAATGTTCAAGCTAGTTGCAGCTCCATATTGCTACTACATTATACATATTATATATAATATGTAACATGATATCTACAATGAAATATCTCCAATATAGCTAGAAAGAGAAGAAAAAGGTGGTTTGAATGTAAATCCCACTTTCCCATTCCTGTCAAGTTCATGGAGGAATGCCTTGATGATACTCATGTGGTTGGCTATGTTTGATGGAGAGTAGCACATTCAATTTAGTGCATTCACACAACCATGTAAAGATATTCATGCTGAATATGTGCACAGGCATTTACATCTGTACATCTACTTTCATACAGATGACCAATGACACATACTCTCTTGCAAATAACAGGTGCTGGGATATCTTGTCTTTGAACTTACCTTATGACAACTGTTTTAAATTATAAATAGTATCCAGGAGTAATGTTGTTTCCTGAATCCAGTCATCCATACAGAAAGCCCAGGACAGATATCTGTGCCATTGAGCCTGACTAAGTCTTCAGTGCCCTGGCAGTAGACTAAAAATATCAAACGTTAATGCTCCTGGCCAAGCATTGCCTTGCCGTGCTCACAAGCTGAAAAAGCATATTTTCACTTAGCTGGGTGAGATAATTTAGCCATCAACTAAATGGCTAATTTACAGTATGTTTTCAGGGATCCAGAAATATAGTAGAAGTATGAAAATATACTGTATAAATATGCTTTCTTTGCAATGTTTTGGTCATTATGTCTAATCTTTTCAGTAATTTTTTAATTTAAAAAATAAAAAACAGCTAAAATCTTCTAATATTTATTCCATGAATTTCCAGAGCTCTCACATGATACCTCGCATGATTTTAAGCAAAAAAGCAAAAGTTCTGGTCATCTTAAAAAAACAATTTTATTAATTGCATCATTGTGTGAATTCTCACTTCTGGTACTTATTATTTATTTAGTGTATGGTGTTGTCAAATTATCCAGGAGACTACAATGCTAAAACAGAGTACAAGCTTGGGAGCCTAAGACTGCTAGCCCATTTGGTTCATACTCACATGTTTTCCAACATGCAACATGGGGGAAAAGTAGTTCTGCACAAGAAAGAAGGACAAACAACTTCCGGAGCATCATTTAGGGCCCTTTCCCTTCCCAAATGCAAAAGTTGTGTCACAAATGCATGTTGCATCAGGATGGTCCAGTGCTGGCAGGGTTCTGACCATCTGTACAAAGTTCCGTTTTATAGTCCCACTGAAGTGGTACCTATTTATCTACTCACATATAACATGCTTTCAAACTGCTTGGGGGGACAGAAAGTGAGGCAAATGATGGGTGTTCACCCCACCACATGGTGCTAGGACTCGAACCACCAGAGCAAAAATCATCTTCATTATCATTAAGCCACTGAGCCACTGCACCTCACTTCTGGCACTGAAAACATACTACAATAGGTGAATGCATATATCAAATTTTGGTTATCTATATTACTTTTTTCAGTTCCCCTGATCAGTATGAGATTAAAAAAAATACAGCTAAAGAATCCTTAAACCAGAATTTCTTTATAAATTTCCAGACTGCAGGTTGCTCACATTCCTTACACATTAAAATAATCTATTCTTATGTTCCTAAACTCTTTTCTTTTTTTGAAATATTATTTAAGACCAAATTAGAATGAAGTAGTCATCTTTTTCAGATAGCCTGATGCAACCACATAACCTAAACAAGTCTGTTCAGTGAGGCAAGATTGGTAGGAAGTCAATGTGATAAATACATTTTAAAGGTTCCACTGGTTAAGTAATATCATCTTACAGGGCCCAGGAAGTATATTTTTTTTTCTATCATGGCACCAGCCTTCTGGAGTTGTATCCCCCAAAAGGTCCATGTGGTTCCCATCCTAATGATGATTCTGTAACCTTTAAAAAAAACTGGCTATCTTCCCAGCTCTTGGAATACAGTAATTGGAGAGGTTGTGTCGGGTGCATTTTTGTAGTACGTATAGTATGATATGTCTGAATATCATAGGTGGTCTCTTCTGTTTTTTTGTTAAAGTCCAAGCCAACCAAGATCACTCAGGAACTGAACAGCCTCTAATAAGTAAGGGGGCAGCAGAGTGGCTTAGCAGTTAAGACACTGGACTTGTCAGGTGGAATCAAATTCAAATTTTTATTGGTCACATACACAGTCATACATGGTATGGTATGCAGTGAAAAGCTTACACGACTGCAATTGATAGTAGGGCAGGAGAGTAAGTCTAGACAAAATGGGAGGATAAGATAGAAAATAAGTTAGGAATAGTTGGGAAAGTAGGAATGAGATACAATTGTGGTTCCTGATATAGTCTTGAGCGTTCTTGTGGTTTTTGGTTTAGAGTCCGTATTGCCCGTAGAAAGAAGCTTCTTCTCTGTGTGTTGGCCTTCAGAGAGCAAAAACATTTTCCTGACCGCATTGTGGCAAACAGTCTATTGTTGAGGTGGCTGGGGTCCTTCACTATCTTATTAGCTTTAGTTCAGCAATGTTTGTTGTAGATGGAGTGCAGTTCGGGGAGCTTGGGGCAGATGATGTGCTCAGCTGACCATACCACCCTTTGTAGTGCTCATCTGTTCTGCATGGTGCTGTTTCCAAACCAGGTTGTGATGTTGCCCGTCAGGATGCTCTCTATAGTGCAGGAATAGAAGTTCCTAAGCACCTTGGGGGGAAGTCTGAAGTCTCTCAGGTGTCTGAGGTGTAGAGATGTTGTCGGGCCTTTTTTACCATGATGTTGATGTAGAAGGTCTATGACAGGTTCCGCAAGATGTGCACACCAAGGTATTTGGAAAGTAGTCAGCCCAGGTTTGAGACTTGAGTGCCATGCTCTAGGGTAAGTTTCCATCCTTGTCCCAGCTCCTGCCAAGCTAGCAGTAAAAAAGCATGCAAATATGAGTAGATAAATAGATAGGAAGGTAACAGCACATGCTGGTCACATGACCATGGGAATGTCTTCAGACAGCACTGGCTCAATGGCCTTGAAATGGAGATGAGCACTTCCCCCTGTAATCAACAACAACTAGAGGAGTGAAATCTGCAGCAACTGTTAATAAGTAAGCATGTCTCTGTGTATGTGGCTTGCACAGTGTCCACCATGAAACAGTCATCAATTTGCTAGTATATGCAGCTATATCTATCATCTGCCCATCTCTGCTTTATAAGACATCATCCTGCAGCTATCATTTTGATATAAGATGCGAAGCTGCTTTGAAGCCTTTGCCAACATCCAATCAAGATGTTAGAACATGTTCCAATGTTAGAATTCAAGAATTTGAAAGAGACTGAGTGAGAAAACACAAGTGAATCAAGCCTACTTGCAAAGATACATTGGGTCAAAAAAGCAGAAGCTACTATCCAAAATAAATCCCTCAGCTTCAGAAACATATTTCACAATGCATCATCTATCTTGGCATTCCTCTGAAAAACAGAACTGTCTTTCTGTCTCAGAAGTCTTCCTGATTTTTAAATAGATTTAGCCTTCTAGCAACTGACATCATGGCTTCAGGGAACAAAGCACCATGTTACAATCACCGTTCTTTTAAATCAACAGTGACAGCAATAAGCAAGGATGAACAGCCAAAGCAATGTAACAACTTTCCTGTGAAGGTTGCCGGTATCTCATAGAAAAATAGAAAATAGAAATTCTTTGCTTTTAACTACTGCAAACTATTTACAACCAAAATAAAGAATTATGGAACTGAGGTATAGTTATTATATGCTTGTAATAGTAAAAGAAATCTACAGCATTTTAAGAGTTCTGGCACAAGTTAATGTACTTTTGTTTCCAATGCCTTCTTCACGTGAATTTATAAAACTAGGATGTCAATTGAAATAAATCAGCATATTTATTGTATATAGACTGCACATGTTATCATACAGCATCCTTGGTATTCTCCAGTATCATTCTCTATGATGAAATTGTTTTGTCTTCAAAAATATGAGACCAAATAGCCCCCCTCCAAATCTGGCTGAAACATTTGCATATGGTTGTGCAGACAGAAAATTTAATATTCATAGACCAGAATGGCATCTTAAGCAAACTGTACCATCTGTGGACACTTTTATTGACTATGTTGTACACATATTAGACAAAAGCATTGCAAATATGCATAAGACATTCATTTGCCTTCAGCGACAGGTCAGCACTCCCATTATGGTAGGGAAACATCACATGACAAAAAGATGGAGGAAAAATACTGTATAAACTGGTCTAGAGAGTTCTTTGTAATTATGATCAGAATAAAAACTATGTATTATGTGACAATCATCAAAGTACTGGACTGGAAACAAGGAAATCCACTCAACATAGAACCTCACTAATGACATTGAACCAATCATCCAAAGAGGGTTTTTGAGAGTAATATAAAGTATTTATAGTAGATTTATTCTACTATACAAGTATGATCCTCCCCCAATTTCCAATCATCCTCTTTGATCCCATAAAACCTCCTCCCAACTAGTATTATGCTTCCATAACAAATATGCATCTCTGTTGCTTCATATAGTAAAGTAATGTTGTTCTCTTTCATTCATTCCATCCCTTCATTCTCTCTTCTCAAATTTAAAGAACGACCAACAAAATAAAGTGTTTCTAAATTATACTTTGTTCCATCTCTGGTTCCATCCTTGGATTTTTCAGAACAGGTTTGGCTTTATTGGCCCCAATGGATTCAGAAGTTATTGTTCCAGCTTACCGGTCATTACTCCCATATCCTAGGAACCAAAAACAAGGTTTGGATGATCTGGAAATAGAAGTAATTTCCCAGAGGGACTAGGGCAGGGCTAAGCTACTATAGTCCCCATAAATCCTTGCTATTGACCAGGCTGGTTGGAGCACATGTTAGCGAAGGCCCAGATTTTTTTTTATTACTTATAGTTCCTTGTAATAAAATGCTGTGTGCTCACAGAGAATAATTCATAAAGCTACCATGACACCATTGTTATCCAAAGTCAAGAAAGAGTGCAGAGGTCTATTTCATTACATTTCGGTAAGTCTCACATTAAATTTTTAAAATGAGTCAGTTTTAAAGCCTGCAAAATAAGACCGTCAAATATTGGTGCCTTCATGGTTAATGCTGAGTTCACTATTTAACTGAGGCTGTTTTCACCTACAAGACACTTTGAAATTATTTTCTGACAGCTTCTGAAGCGATTAAAAATACAAAAATGAAGCAGGGACTAAATCAATGACAAGCATTTTGGTATCTCTCTCTCCTGCATAGTGAAAAGGCCAAGGGCTATTTAATATTCACTCATCTGCCAAGATGTGCCCATCTAATCAGGTGTGACTGAGTAACCATGAAATTTTAGAGTGCCATCAAGCCGTCTTTAGACAGCAAGATTTTCCCCTCTCGTCTTTTGTGGGGTGTGTGAAGAAGACTAGTCGCTGCTGTACTTGCTTGATAAGCTCCCCGTTGACCCCAGCAAAGTGGCATATGCTGCATGAAAGTTTCAGTAATTTATGTGATTGGTGCTAGAGTCACTTTGACAGACTCCCTTTTTTTTAAAAAAAACAGTCCAAAAATGTGCAGATTGAGTAACAGGATTGTTTTTATTGTATTTTTGAGCTGGAGTATAAGCCTACTATAGACTAAAGCATTGTCCTAAAACTGAACTAAACACAACAGTAAAACAAAAAAGAAAGTTACAGGAAATATCAGAGCTGGAGTATTATAGGAAAAAACTGAATTTCACTGCAGATATGAACTACTAATGGGTTTTAGGAAGCCCACTCTCTTCCTCAGAGTCAGTGCATCCCTTGCTTCTCTTTTCTTTTTTAAGTTTATTTAACCCCCAAATAATCTTCATTTTTAATTAAGATGTAAAATTAATTTTACATGTTAATTTTAGCTTTATTCTCATGACACAGTTTCAACTAAAACAAGTCTCATCTTAATATAAAATTCAGCACAATGGGACTTGTTTTTGCTAGAAACATGTCATGGGAATAAAGGTATTTTAAAAAATAAAAATCCAACTTCTACCTGATTCCAAGTAAAAACCCCATCTCTTCCATGCTTGCTCTGCAGAGGTAAAATACAAAGTCAAACATGTTGAAGAACATCTGGAAAGCCAGAAGTTCCCACTCTAATTGCTATGTAGACCTTGTACAGATTACTCATAAGATTCTTTGAGGACAATAAAATGTTGATTTAAAGTATCCCATAAAATATCCAGTACATAAAAATATCCATAACTAGAAAATGGGTTACTCAGAAATAATCAGTTAGTTTTCAAAAGCCAGTTTGAGGAGAAAGGTTTACAGTATTTGCTGAATGCCAGAAATGAAAGAACTAAGTGCATTATATTATATTATTTTATTTTATTTTATTATCACTTTCCAGTCAGTGTTGACTTTGACAACTGTTTTCAGAAGTGGTTTGCTCTTTCCTTCTTCCTAGGACTGACAGATTGGCCCAAAGTCCCCTAGCTGGCTTTGTGCCCAAGGTAAGACTAAAACTCATGCCTCCTGGTTTCTAGCCTAGTGCCTTAACCACTA
The DNA here is from genome assembly GCA_017656035.1 of Myanophis thanlyinensis. Lineage (NCBI taxonomy): Eukaryota > Metazoa > Chordata > Lepidosauria > Squamata > Homalopsidae > Myanophis > Myanophis thanlyinensis. Next base: position 8,905 of record JAEANM010010960.1, read on the forward strand.
CATCAAACTGGTTCTCAAGTGCATCTCTGGGGGTAGCATATTCCATCATGTGAGGGTATGTTATGCTCCACGTCTTTCTCATTTCTCACAGAGGCAGTAGAACTTCTGAAAATGTTTTCCCAGAATGAGGAAAATCATGCCTCTATGTTATCTCAAGGCCATATCATAGATTAGGATCAAACTGAGAACATAGGAAATGCCTTCAACTGACTTAGGGCTAACCATCCATCTAGTTTATTAAAAATGTCAACATATTGGCAGCTACAAATCACAGTTTGAAGGTAATTTTGCAGATGCAGGCAATTGAATGTTAAGTTTTCTGTTTGCAGAATTGTTAATTTGTTTTTGTTTTAATCTGGCGATAGATTTTTATTTTACAAATCTCTTCAAGGTCTTTAGAGGACTTGAACTAAGAAAGCATCACTCAAATTTCAGGGAAATCCAAAAATAATTGTATGATGCACAGCAGTTCCATTAAATGTTATCACATTAAGACTTAGTATTTATTAATATTCAAATAGAGCTCTTTAGAACAAAATCAACAGCACAGTCTTCAGATGAATGCAAGAAAATTTTCTGGTACATTACTACCCTTACTATAAATAGAAACTCAGCAAAGCTATTAAGTGTTAAGCCTAGGATAACTGCCATGGAAGATAAACATGGCAAAAGTTATTTTAAGAGAAGAAGATGCTGGGAAGGAAGGTGTAACAAATATGTTCTCTCTGCCAAATGTAGAATATCTGAAGGAATAGGATTCTTTTTAATATATTTGGATACCAAAATTAGATGTGGAACAAAGAATGCTAGATTATGGCAGAGGGTAAGATTTTCAAATTTCTCACAAAGGTGCAGATTAATTGATTGTGATTAAAACTGAACTCAGAGAAAATCCTCACCAAAAGGTTTATCCAGCTACATATCCCAATTAATGAATTGTTCTTGGAATGTAATATTTTTCCAGGTTTAATTTCCTTTGAAGAATAAAACTGTTGAATTAAATTAGTTAGATGCCATCAATCTGTATCTAATTTCTAGTGACTATGTGTATACATTATTTCAACCCATCTTTCCCAATGATAAACCACAGCAATTCCAATGACACTCCTATGATATCCTTGATCCTGTTCATCCACCTTTTGCATTGTTATTTGTTTCTAAATTTTGTCCAACACAAATTATTTTTCTAGTCAACAATCTGTATCAAATACAACAGTTTCTGCTTGCTGGCCATTGCCTTAAGGAAGCAGCCAGTCTTTAATTGGTCTACAATAGATAAACTTTCTTAAATGGCCAAACTGACTTCTTTGATCAGAGAAGAGACATTATCAAAATGTATTGTTGACTGTAAACCCCTTATAGACTTTTTATGTGAAACATAAAAAAATGAAGCTTGGTTGATTACAAAGAATAGATTATATAGATTTTTTTTTTACTTTTGAATATTTAGTTCTTTTCTTTTTTCCTTTTTCTTTATTTTACTTTCTGTTAGCTTTTCTTTTCTTTTTTAATTTTTTAAATAAATAGAGTAGATAGATTGGCTCTTCTTATTCTTGGATGCAATAGTCTACAAATCTATAGGCAAAGTTGTTTACCTTTATTCTCTCATTCTTTCTTAATATCCAGACTTCAAAGCCGTATATTACCAATATTATCATTAAAGACAATTGCTTTAATTATTTTGAACTTTATCCTACAAATATCCTTCTTTTGTAATTTTGTTTAAAGTTTATCACCACCTGCTTCTATAGGATTAATCTTCTTCATTTCTGTAGTTCACCATTTGTATCTATTTTTGAGTCCAACAAAAGTAAACTATCACATTCACTTCTTCAACATCAATTGCAACTTCATTCAGTATCCTGATTGACATGACCTTTGGTTTCTGAACATTTAACATTATACCAGATTTTTAACGTTCAGTGCTTACTTTCACAATAAGATCATCTAAGACTTCTTTATTTTCAGCTAACAAAGTGGTATCTGCTTATCACAAATTGTTATAATTTGATTGCAGCAATCACAGCTTCTAATTATGCCATTCTGGTTATATTTTCCCCTGTAGAAATTGAACCATCATGGGGAAATACAGATTGTTGTCACATTCCCTTCCTAATCTTAACCACTCTGTTTCTTCAAACTCAATTCCTTTCTTGTTTGAAAGAAAGATTCCCTCAGACAAATAATTAGATGAGATACATCCATTAGCCTCAATGTGTCTCAATCAAAAGCCTTAGTTTGTTTCAGTGAAGCAAAGCTAAACTGTTTTATCTCCAATATCTATCTTATATTAGGAACATATATTATTATATGTTCCCCTATCTTCTCCAAAAACTGTTCATTTGGCATTTTTTATGTATGCAAGACTATAGTCTTCTTAATAAGAATTCAAACTAACTTAGCTTGTAGAAAAACTAGTACAATAATGGCGAGCCTATGAAATGTGTGTCAAAGGTGATATGCAACAACCATTTAAGTAACATACCAGCATTCCCCATTCTTGACAACTGTTCCCAAAACCACAGCCCATTGTCATATGATTATTGGAGGCTGCAGAAGCATGCAAGAATGAGGTGTGTTCTGCAAGTTGCACAAGAGGACTACATTCTTGCGTGGCCTCTGAAGCCTCCAAAAATCACGTGAGAACAGGGCATGCTTTTGCCTGATTTTCAGAGGCTCCGGTGACCACAGAAGAGCATTCTCCAAATATTACTTCAAGAATAAATGTGTCATGCAACCCAGAGCAGCCATAGGTAGGCTCCAACAGTCTGTCAACAGAAAGAGAAAGAAACCACCTGAAGATAAATGGCATGTGGCAGATCCTGGGACTGCTAGGTCACATGGGCAATCATGCCTTCCATAATCTTCATTCGTGACCGAAATGCTCGCGGCCAGGAGGTCTCTGCCTATATTGATTATGCTCATCGTCTGAAGGTGGATGAATTCGATGTCTATTTCAGTGGAAAAAAGAAACTTTTCCCCAGGCGCAGCGATCTGAGGTTGGTGAGTCATCTTCTGCCCATGTTGGAAATCTTAACTGTTTGTAGGCAAACTAGAATTGTTATCTCAAGGGTGCTTTTTTCCAAAGGGCAACGGGGCTTACTTTGGGGGTTTTTTTTCCCCCTTTGAAGATGTTTTACTTCTCATCCGGGAAGCTTCTTCAGTTCTGACTGAAAGATGGGGAAGGGAAGGATTTATATTCTTTGCAGTCGTCTGGTTGTTAGCACTCTGAAATTGGTTTTAAATTTTTTAAATGTTATAATTTTTTTATATTTTTAAATCAACAACTCAATTTTATTTTAAATCTGTTTTTAAATGGTCGTTAATTTATTGTTTTGTTTTAGAGATGGTTGTACACCGCCCTGAGTCCCTTCTTGGGAGAGAGGCGGTATATAGATTTAAATAAATAAATAAATAAATGTCATTTCCCCGAGGCTCACACATCTTGGGGAACAGCATTTAGGCAGCCATTTTGAGGGGAAGTGATGGCTCTAGGGATGATGTTGAGGTCTGGGCCTAAATTTCAAATGCAGCCTCAGTGCTGCTGTTCAGGCTGGCCTAGATGGACATGGGAAAAGATAGAGAATTGGTGTTTTTTGTTCTGGGGAGAAGGGAGGATTGACATGGCAGCAGAGACAAGTTAGGCATTTTCTAACATATTTCACAACATAGTTCCATATTTCTTGCCCTAAAGATGTTAAAAGCATTTTAAATGCTTCTTCTCCTTTAACTCCATTCATTTATTTGGGTGTTTTATCTATCCTGATGCTTTCCTATGACTATTGCTCTATTGCTTCTCATACTTCATTTCTTAATTGAATCAGCTGGCTAAATGTTTTGGTCATTCTTCAAATATATTTGTAAAGAGTTTCAATATAATCTTATCTTCCTTTAATCTAATTTACCTTTATTAGAACTCTTTCACAATTCCTAAACAGTCATATTTAGCTATATATTCCAATGATTTTGTTGAAATCTTTTCTTAAACACATTTCTCATTATATTATTATTTTGACTGATTTGTTGACATTTTTGCCTGAGAGAGCTTTCCTTGTCTTTTCCTTCATATTATCAAAAGTCTGTGTTCAGTTATCTTATATCATTCTTCTTCCTCAAGGCTCTATCACTCAAAGCCTACTACGATAGTTTACCCTGAAATCTACTTAGATATTTTTCCTCTTTGAAATGTTGGGAATTTTTTTTCACTTCAATGTTTATCATTTCTCCTGCCTCCTTCTATAATTCCTTAGGTACTTTCTCACATAAGGCAAGTGCCCCAAATCAGTTTCTTTTAAGCACTTTTATATCCTGATTGTACTACATGTCTAATAATGCTGGCATAGTTATAGGCTGACCATATTTGATAAAGAAAAAAAGAGGACGGGGGGGCGTCGGCGGGAGGGGGCGTCGGCGTCGGCCGGGGGGGGCGTCGGCGTCAATGGGGGCGGGGCGTCAGCGTCGGGGGGGCGTCGGCGTCGGCAGCAACGGGGGGGTGGCGGCGGCGGCGGCGATGGCAACGGGGGCGGCGAACGGGGGCGCGGCGATGGCGAACGGGGGCGTGGCGATGGCAAACGGGGGCGCGGCGATGGCAACGGGGTAGCGAACGGGGGCGTGGCGATGGCAACGGGGGTAGCGAACGGGGGCGTGGTGATGGCAACGGGGGCGGCGAACGGGGGCACAGCGATGGCAATGGGGGAGGCGGGCGGCGGCAGCGGCAGCGGGGGGGCAGTGGTGGGGGCCGGGGGCTTCCCTTCGCTGGCAATCGACCGCAAATAGGCTGAGAAGCAAGAAGCTTGTTCCAGGACTTCTTGCTGGAGCTTCTCGCTTTTGTCTATTTGCCCGGACATGACGTCACAGTCCGGGACGTCCGGGTAAATTTATAAAATTTATAAAACCCGCCCGGACGCCCCGGACAGGACGTAAAAAGAGGACATGTCCGGGCAAAAGAGGACGGTTGGTCACCCTAAATAAAAGTACAGTTAAACATACAGTATCTGGCATTGGTTTCTTAGTCTGGTCTATCTTATAGGGCTGTTAGATTCCATTGTAATTGTTTCAAGACAATTTGTATTCGGTGTTTCTTCTCCATCTCCCCCACCCCACATTTGCTTCAGATTGACCATTCCAAATGTAGTGATCAGAGAATAATGAATGAATTAGTAAATATTTTATGTAGGCAAGGAGTGGTAATATTTTATGACTTAGTTTCTGCCTAAGCTTGGTATACTAACTTGTCTAACTACATTGTCTTTGCTTACAAGTCATGTCCCTAACACTCTGAAACAATAGAAAAAAAATAAAGAGAAACTATTCAAATAAACCAAAAGGTAATATTCCAGTCCCTGGATAGTGCTTTGCACAAACTACTACTACAAAAAAAATGAACCACTTAATTTTATTAGGTCATCATCATCACATCCTGTGCTAAGCACAATTATTAGGTCAAGCGGTAGAAAATGGGAGGTCAAATGCATGCCTCTCCAGCTATAAGATAATACTAAGCAGCACTATAATCATGAGTGTCAGTGGTGGAATTCAATTTTTTTACTACAGGTTCTGTGGGCGTGGCTTGGTGATGTGACTGGGTGGATGTAGCCAACTCAATGTCACATGTCAATGGGCACTTTGCCTTGCCTCTTGTGACCATGGGGATGCTGCAATGGTCATAAGTGTGAAAAATAGTCATAAGTCACTTTTTTAGTGTCATTGTAACTTTGAATGATCACTAAATGAACTGTTGTAAGTCAAGAATTACCTGTACAAAAATACAAAAAGCTTCTTTTCTTGCAAAAAGCTACCCTAAATACCAATCATTAGATTAGAAACACTTGAAAGCCGGAGCTACAAATCAGGCAGGGTGCCAGAGCACCTTGAGGAATTGAAATACTTAAAATGCAATAATATCCATCAGCAGCCAACTCTTGCTCATAAGGTAAAACCCTTTAGCAGAGAGGTCATTTAAACTCTCCAAAAAGAGCACACCCAGGAGAAGCAATTCTTAGATCCATTTGCACTACTTAAAGATACCATCTGGTCTCACTTACCTCATAAGATATCCTAAGGAAAATCATCCAGGTTTAAAGAAAGATCACATGCTCCCCAGAAAGGCAGTAAAAGAATCTGTGCCAATCTTGCATCCTGCCTCTTGGAAATACACTTCAAAAAGTGCCAAGAACCACTAAAGCAGTGAAGGATTACCCCCTTCCCAGATAGAAAAAGAAACCATGAGGCAGGAAAAAATTCAAACACAATACAAATAATTGTTTTAAAACTAAAGCATGTTCATTGCCAGAGTTCATACCCAGGCAAGCTCAAGTGAGATAATTTGTCTCACTTGAGATAAGCCTAACTACAAAAAAAGCAATTAATGCTAGAATGCAGCAAAGGGACAAACACAGTAGCTGTTACTTATTAAACCAATTACCAGAACAAATAGACACAGGAACTAGCCAGATTTCAGAAGCTGATTTTTTTCAGGAACAGATTAACCTTTTTTCTTCTGAACAATTAAAGACGTTAAAGGCGTTAAAGACTCATTTTTTTTAACTAACCGGCCTGGCCTGACACCTTGGGGTATTTTAATTGGATAAAATTTTAATTAATTTAATTTTTAGTAGTAGT
>JAEANM010010961.1:0-15525 GCA_017656035.1 Myanophis thanlyinensis
ACCTGATAGAAAGCCCCCCTGGAGACGGCTGCAATATGTTCTTCTAATGACAGCCGTACATCCAGGAGGACACCCAAATTGCGAGCCCTCTCCGTGGGGAGTAATATATCGTTCTCTGATAACATAATCAGATACCAGCATAAACACCATTTTAAGACAATCCATATGAAAATGTCCATCTGTCAAGTTCCCCTAGTCCAGAAAAAAAGTTAATCATATGTGAGTTCTTCTGAAATTAAATTAAATATGGTCAACATTCCTTTGCATTCAATGAAACTCTGCAGCTTTATTTAGCCTTGACCTTTCTCAGCATTGTGTCCTATTGCAAGGAAAGACACTTTGGTGCTCTGAGACATTTCAGTTCCTGTCAGCAATAGTCAACACAGTTTGATGAACATATAATACAAAATCAATAGATGGCATTATTTGTCTACTCTATACCGTTATAGTTACAATTGCTCATAGAATCTCTTTTTATTATCCAAGCTGTAATGCAAGCTATATAATGAAACAAAATGCTTAGATCCAAAGCTTTCCTTCCAAGATTGGAAAGTTTATTTTCCCACAAATAGCCACTTTCAGCTGAGCAGCCCATCCAAAACCGTATGGAATGTCTGACACATTAAAAATGAAAAAAGTCATCATATCCTTATGAAGTAAATCAAGGCTAAAAATCTGGCCTTGATATATGAAGGAATAAAAATGTGCAAACAAGCATAGTCTGAATCTACAGCAGAGAAAAAAAAGTTCCAAACTTTTTGCCCAGGGATCACTGGCAGGAAACTGCAAGTGTAGTTTCTGTAGAACTGGTGCCAAACTTTAAAATAAACTAAAAAGCAAATTAACTTTTTATTGCCTAAATAAAGATGTGGCCATATTTGGGCCATTTTACATTTAAAAAAAAAAAATTCATTGAATGTCAGTGTCCTAAGCAACACCATAAACACAAAGTGTGGGAAACTTAAAACACTTCTTCACTTGGCTGCAGCATCTTCCTATTTTGAATAAAATGATGTTCGACCTTTTTAAAACATAACTATAAATTAAATAAAAAAAATAAAATAAGCATTCATTACAAGTTAACCTGTAGCTCTAGGTTTTTCTCCCATTGTCTTTGGGGTTCGGGAGGGATTTAGAAATCAACTGTGTACTATGTGCACGGGATCAAATTATTGACAATCATGAACAATGTGAATCCCCATCCTCCTTTTCAATTTCAGCTCATTTTACATTCAGAAAGCAGCTATGTTGTGTTATTGTCTATTACTGTTACCTTCAACTACCATAACATTGTCATCACTAGAGGGCTCTCTTAAACTAACGTTTTAGAACAATATTATATGACCATGTAATAATTGTAGCAAAACATCATCTGTATAAAAGTAGCTTTGCCTTCTTTGTAAAAACCAGTAACAAAAAGAAAAATTGGTATACAGAAAGAACATTCAACATACCTTCCATAAAGGTACAAGGGAATTACCTAGAGAATATTCATGAACAGAAAGTCAGGACTCTTACATTTTCCACAGATGTACAGATGAAGGTAATCATGATAGTGGAAAATAATAGGATTTTTCATCCAACTTACTTGGAGAGAACAGATTATGCCATTTAGGCAAATGCCAAACTTGGCAAAACAGTCAAATCTGGGCTGGAAACCTCTAGTCAACAATTAGAACACAGAAAGCCCTTAATTCTTTGCTTCTTTTTAGTAAAGGTTTGGATGTCTACAACCTATGTCTGCCAACTCTGCCATTTGCCTAAATAGTATGATTAAAATCTGATCTCCTTTAGGGATGTGAAGAATGGCATTAACAGATACAATCCTATTAATATCCCCCACCCATACAATCACTTACACCAGTGTTTCCCAACCTTGGAAATTTAAAGACGTGTGAACTTCAACTCTGAGAAATCCCCAGCCAGCATGCATTCTGGAAGTTTATGTTATTTATTTGTTTTATCAAATTTATATGGTCATCCATCTCATAAGAAATAACTCTGGGTGATATACAAAATTAAAATGATAACTATGTAAAAACAACAATTATTTAAAAATATAAAACAGTCATTATTAAATACAAGCCACCAGGTACAAGACAGAGTAAATTAAAATCTACAATTTATAAAGTTCCTAAGACTGATGAACTATGATTTATATCATCCTAAATGAAGATGCCTTTTGTTACCCAGACGGTATCAATACCAACTAACCAATAGCAGCCTTTTCCAGTAGTGACCTACAGATGTATTGGATGACAATTCCTCAGATTCTATTTAACATAATGTTTGGGAATACTGATAACTGTAATCTCAATACATTTGGACTGGGGATCAGCAAGATAAGGGACATCATGTCAGAAACAACAAACATTGGCACTACAAAAAGTTCTGCAAAATCACAACTGGATGTTGAAAGAAGCATTCAGCAGACCAATGCTGCTAAATAAACAATAATCCACAGCCCCTGGCCTGTTTTACCTAGAGAATACAAATTCCTAGCATCCAATTTGCCAAATACCAGTCCACAAGTAGGATCAAGCCTTAATCCTAAAACATGCTGCCACAATCGAAATTGAGATTCTTCTCCACCAAACTTTCCAATGTCTCAACTTTACGAAGTTTAGGATAAGCCCTTCTTGATCCTGCAGAATAGGAGAATACAGATGTGCAGTCAATAAGTGGTTTGATCTAGACTAGATTCGCAATGCTTTAGATTTGTCTGTGCAACGGGCCAAATTAATTGTGATTTAAAAATTCTATGCCTTTCAATGTCACTATGACTATAATCAAGTTAGGCCTGATTCGTATAAATCATCATATAGTCTTGCTTTTAGCCTAGATCATGATTTGGATACAATTGTTGGAACCACATAGCCAGTCCATAACATCTTTGTGGGGAAAAAAAGTGTATATTTCTGTATTTCTGTGCTTCTTCATAGCCTATAGAAATTATTTGGACCTTTAGCTATATATGTTTCTACATTTTAAGCTGGTGAATAATATTCAGGCTATGCTACACCAGTGAGGCAAATCAAATCAGATATCAGAAGCCTTTCTTGTGGCAGTGCTCTCAAGAACTTCTAACTACATTATCTTCAATAAAGCAATCAAATGTGGAGTTACTTTGCTGCCTAGTATCTTCAGATCTCAAAATGGGAGTCAAAGCTGTCCGATTGTATGCATGTCCCCTTTTCTCGGTGAGCACAAATAGCTTCTAGAGGAAGTTCCTTACTTCTCTGTGTGGTAGTTCAGACTGAGAAAGAAGGGCTGGTCTAAATATGCTTAGTAAACTTCATGATTTAGTAAGAGGCTTGAACCTTGATCTTTATGTCTCTGTCTGACATCTTGATCAATACACCATTCTGACTCTCTTCTTGCTTCTGGACACAATGCCAAACATTGATAGTTCCATTTAAGACCTAAGTGATCTTCAAGAGATCACTTCTTCTCCCATGTCATCTTGCCATCTTGCAGCAATTGTAAAGTAGTTGGAAACTACAAGAAATAAGGTTCTCTTAGTGGTTGCATCAGTATTCTAGAAACATTAGTATGATGAAGCAGAGATATCTGATTCCTTTTCCATGTCTTCACTTTTATCTACTCAATAACTACTTTTCTTGTATAAACATAGCCATTTTATTGGCAGTCTCCATTTTTGTTATAACTTTAAAGCATTTTGTGATTTCAAAGTATTGCAACTGTACCTAAAAAGCATGACAAGGAGGGTTTAGTATAAATAAATCATTTTTAAATCTCTTGACTTCAGCTAGCAAGAATAAAGAGGAAGTCAAATTTTTACCAAATGAATATTGTTTTGATCTTTCTGAAAAGGTAAAAAAAAAGACACTTTTGTCTGATTTACTGGAAGTCAACAGTTTTCTAAATAGCACTTCTAGAAATAAGCTCTTTTTTGGGTAGTAATGATCACTTGTATTGTAGGAAACCACAAAAGATCTTCAGATCACTAAGTTTAACATTTCGGCACAATATCTATCCAAAAATGTTTTGGCGAAGTTCCCAAAGTAACAGATGCTTGTCTTTGCTACAACCTGCAGATATAATCTCAGTCTGTCTCACTCTACTCTGGCACATCAACATTCAATATATTCTATCTCCTGTTCAACATTAAACAGTTTGCTTTGCTATAGAAAGCAAATTCTAAAATTGCACAGCACAAAAGAAATATGCATATCTTTTCTTTCAAGACTTTCATTTAGAGCAAGATAGCTTGGCAAAACACTGTTTCGTTGTTACTTTTTATTATATTTTGTTCTCTTCTAAACTCTCCAGCACATTACAGATGACAACAATTATACCAATACACAGAAATAGGTGTTCATAGATTATTTTTGGCAGCCCAGCAGTGTGGTCTGCTGGGGAAGAGGATAGTAATCATAATCCATTGTCAAAGTGCTTTTTCCCTAAATGTGTGAGACCAAAAGAGATGCTCAGTTAATCAGACCTATTTATAACCTCTTTCACTTCTTGTGTCCTTGCTTGTTCTGTTCAAATAAAGAATTGACAACAGAGGTGAAATTCAGCCAGTTCACACTGGTTTTATAGGACCGGTTATTAGAAGAAATCTCCTTTTTTTTTCTCTCACTTTGCAGGGTTAATCCTGTAAAGATTAACTTTACAGGGTCAATCCTGTAAATAATGCAGTGTTTCTAGCCTAATCTTTATTGCCTTGCTCACAGAAACTGCCTCTTCCCTTATTACATTGTAACTTTGGTGAAGGTTTATTCTGTGCTTGGGGATGTTTAATCCTGTGGCCATCCCCACAGAACCGGTAGTAAAAAAATTTGAATTTCACCATTGGTTGACAAGCTCTTAAAATGGATTTTACTGCTACATTAACAGTTGCTTCTATTTAAAATGAATGCACTGTTTGGTTTTAGGAAAGTTCCTGACTACAGCAAAACTGGGATTCTACATAACATGTCTTCCAAATGAATCAGGTTACGTGGATGTCTACTTTGAGAAAAATATCTATTTGTGGATTAGCAATGTATTGCTTGCATCATTAATGTTTTCATCAGAACTATGCACTTGCATGTTCCTGTTTTCCAATTGCCAAACCAGAAACTGAAATAAGTAATTAGAGCACTGATTCCTTGGCTCCTGAATATTACTTTGTTATGGTAACTATATTTCTCCATCAAGTCCCAACAAATCCATGGGCTTCATACATGGAGAATCGTAACTTTTCCCTTATTTCTTATTGCCAAGTATAATCCCTTGAAAAAAAATACCTATTTTATTGATCCAATTATTCAATAGATCAATGTTAAGATGTTAATACAATTCTTATCTTCCATACTAAAGTTACTAAGAACATAAAAATCCTTGGCAAGCTCTTGGTTCTATTCATCCACTCAAATAATTATTAATAAATTATTTGTCTTTATTGTAATGGTCTGGGTGACAAACCTTTTCATGACTCTCAAGAGTGGTCAAGACAACTCACACAGGAACAAGATTTGATGAGGCCATTTCTACCACCTTCACCATATGTTTTCAAGCAGTTGATACAAAAGGAATATTGTCCCTTGATGGATTAACAACTTCTGAAAAACAGGCAACAGATGGCAGGGACAAAACACAAATCATTTTCTTGCTGAAGTAAGTTGTTAAGGAAAGGGAAAAAAGGAAGAAAAACAGGCAAGTAAATTATTTTCAAATGATAAGAAATATCTGAAATTTCAAGCAATGTTTTTCATGACTTGCCAGAAAATTATACAGTAATTTTAAGCATGTGAATTTATAGATTTCCTCTGGTATCTTGTGCATTTTATGTTGAAGAAGTCTTCCTCCAATTAAAAAAAATTAATCTAATACTTCTGTATCTTTTGTCATGCCAGTGGACCTTACATAGACTTAAAGGTTTAAAGCCCCTATGCTTCTGTATCTCTTGCTTGATAGTAGTAGTATGAAGAAGTATTGTCCAGGGTAAGAGTTATCCCCAAGGATTTTATATTCTCTGTTGAGGCAGCGGGACCTGGCAATTTCTTCCAGTAGGGTTTTGGAGCAGCCCATGATTTTTGTGCTGTACTCATCACCCTCTGTAGTGCCTTCTTGGCCATTGTTGTTAAGCCAGCATTAAGCCATGTCATGACACAGTATGTGAGGATGCTTTCTATTGTAACAGGGAGAAAGGGAGACGGAGTCATTAGTGCTACTTGGTTTTTCCGTAAGACTCTTAGGAAATGGAGTCTCTGTTGGGCCTTCCTGACTACCTGCAATGTGTTATTTTTCCAGGTGGGGTCCTGGCTGAGGTGCCCTCCCAGGAATTTGAAGGAGGAAACCCTCTTCACTCTGGCCCCCTTTATATAGAATGAGGTGGGTTCCTCTCTCTGTTTCCAGAAGTCCAGCACCATTTTCTTAGTCTTGCTGGTGTTTAGGTGCAGGTTGTTTTCTGAGCACCATATAGTTAGCTTCTGGATTTCTTTCCTGTATGCTGTTTCATTCCCTCCTCTAATAAGGCCCAGCATGGCGGTACATCTGCAAACTTTATTACTATGTTAGATGGATTTGAAGGTATGTAGTTGTGTACAGCAAGTACAGATATGGACTAAGCACACAGCCTTGAGGGGAGCCTGTGCTGAGCTTCAGGGAAGAGGATGTGAAGGATGCAGCCCTTACTGTTTGAAGATGGTCTGTCAGAAACTCTCTAATCCAGTCACAGGTGAGGGGAGGGAAATTTAAGCTAGTCAGTTTTTTTGATGAGGATGCACAGCAGAACGATGTTGAAGGCCAAGTTGTAGTCTATGAAAAGCATCCTGACATAGTTCTGAGGTGTCTCCAGGTGTCTCAATGCCATGTGTAGGGCCATGGTTATGGCATCACCTACTGACCTGTTTTCTCTGTAGGAAAACTGATGTTGGTCAAAATTTGATGGAAGGCATGACCTGAGGTGTTGGAGAACCAATTTCTCAAAGCACTTCATCACTAGAGATGTCAGTGTGATGGGTCTGTAATCCTTCAGGGTGTTTATGGCCATTTTCTTTGGGACCAGGATGATGATGGCAGCTTTCAGACATGTTGGTACATTGGCCATTTGAAGGGACATGTTGAAAATCCTTGTTAGGACCCCTGTTAGTTGGTCAGTACAGGTTTTTATCACTTTTCCCAGCATTCCGTTTGGACCTGCAGTTTTATTGGGATTCACGGCCTTCAGTGCAGCTCTCACCTGATGTTCATGCAGGAGGAGTGGCTGGAGGTTGGAGGGACGGTGGGCTGGTGCTACAGGGTCAGGTCTCTTTGCCTCATAGTGGGCAAAGAAGGTGTTCAGCTCTTCCACCAGCGAGGCATCAGTGTTGACTGTCTCCATCATGTTGCCTTTGTAGTTGGTTAGGTGCTGCAGCTCCTGCCACACCTTCCTCGGGTTGTTGTCTGCTAGGTGGTTCTCCACCTTTTGTTTATATTTCTGTTTAGCTGCCTTGATGTCTCTCTTTAGATTTGCTCTGGCTTCCCTGTATTTATCTTTGTCACCTGCCTTGAAGGCAGAGTTCCAGGCTCTGGATAGGGGGATAGAGTACTAAGCATTTGTCTTGAGTTTCTGAACAAAGATGAGACATAGACATGTTTGTGCATGTTTGTGTGTGAGAAAAGGAGCACATAAAGCAATAAAAATATTCAGGCCTTTTTCATGTGCCTTAAAGTTATGGCCTTTTTAAGAATCATATGAAGAATCTGTTTGTTGCTATAGGTGTGAGATGGGTGAGGGATTATGAGACTGGCCAGGAAACTGTCACAGAACATTGAATATGAAGATCATATACCACAGCAGCAGCCCAGGAGCACTTCTTACCCAGATTTCATTCCTTTGGGAGTTGTGGGCCCGGATTTGGACACATTCTGTAATTTAGCCCATTTGAGGTATCCTAGTTCAAAAGTTGTTGCCCTATGATTCACCATTTTGCCAAGTAAAGGTCATAACAATGAGGGTTTTATACAGTTTATAAAACAGCACATAAAAACGTTGAATATAACTATATTCAACTCTGTTGAACATAACTATATTCAACTCTTCGTTTTAATGCAACAGTGATGTCTATTTGTTTAGTGATTAAGATGCAGCACTAGGATTAGGAAAACCAAAGTCCTAGTTCACTTTCATGGATATTTACTAGGTGAATTTCATTCTTCCTCAGTACCATTTACTTCATATCTAAGTTGCCTGAACTCCTGGAGAAAATATAAATCTAAATACCAACAACAGCAAACATTTTAAAAATAGCAAACTGAGCTCAGGAAACATTTTTCCCTCTGTTCAGGATTTTACTGACTAATATAGCAATAAATCATATTTACCCTTGAGGATATTAATAGTCAATTTGCCTTCTCAGAACCATCAAAGGCTAAACAGTATGCACTTCTGATAAATTCTGAAATTTATCCAAAGAGACATCTTTCCAATTGCACTTACAATTAAGGAGCTCCATATCTAACCTGAGGTTATACTATGCAGGCCTGACAGTAATTTCTGCATCGTTGCACTAAAGTTAAGATTTACAAGAAATATACATCAATAGCTGAGAGTGAATTTGTGGAAGTGCCTGTTATCCTATTTATTTAGAAATTGTAGCAGAAAACATGGAAAGTTGGGAAAGATGGAAAAGGAGTCCATATAGGAGCTGAGAAAATAGATTACTTGCAGCGGGATAATTGCTGCACTCTTTTAGGAAAGGAAGAAATTAAATTTAAGTGGGTTCTGTTCATGCTAAAGCACTGAAAAAACCTTCTAGATAATTGAAAAATCTAATTTGTTCAACTAGTTGCTTGTCTATATACCAGTAACGATAAAGTGTTGTTAAAGAAAATCATAATTTTTGTTTTTGATCGTTAATAATCACTTTTATCTGTCCAGCTTGAATCTAGAACATTATATCATCAACCACATCTGTATAAATCAAGATTCACAAATAGACCCTGCATTAGACACTGCAATCACAGCATTGAAATGATAGCATCACTGTTTGTGTCCTGTTGTTTTGGCATTCTCACGGTTTGCTAAGGATGCCATGGAAGCTCTACTTGACCTGAACTTGAATTCTGCTTTGGAGACATGACTTTGCCTGGGATTATTCACTTCTATTAGTACTTGAGCATGAACTTTGGATCACCTGCTGATTATTGCACTTCCTGAATTCTTAATTCTGGGTAAGGAGATGAGTAGATATCAGTTTTGAATTTGACTAGACTCATTTAATCACTGTATCTCATATTAATACACAAACACTTGCCTAAAGATGCTAAGCAGAACATCTCAGTTTTCCCTGGCAAATCTAAATGTACTATGTTCCAAAAGGCCCCTAAAACTGTACTCATTTTCACAAGGCACCATCTGCAATCACAGCACTCTTGTATCTCTGAAACTTTTTATTTTTTAATTATAATAAAAATTTAATGAGGGCCTGTAACTAAGGAATATTTGCACATGATAGAGGTGAACATGGTGTCCAGTTCTATATTTTTGAAAGGGATGGATTAATGCCATCATAAATTAATTCAGGTAATATGAGGGGGAGAAAGAGCACCGATTATCTACAGTCTTTTGTATCTCATCCAACTTTGTTGGTTTTGAAAATTCTGCACTATTGTGGCAATTTGCCAAATGCCACTTTTTTTTAGGTGAATAGGAAAGCTGTTTTTGCTTAGTAACATGATTTATTTAATTATTAAGAGGCCAAACAATATCATAAATTCAAAAAGAAATATTTTGTTCCTACAGACCTGCTGCCTATGTATAGTTGTAATTGATACATACTGATGTTAAAAATTAGTTTCTATTTGGTCACAGAAAATGAGTGAAACTCCACAATTTAGGAAAACTTGGTACGGATGGATGGATGGATGGATGGATGGATGGGCAAGAAATAGCAAATAAAATTCAGTAACTCTGTAATAGCAGAATCTTGATAGAAGTGAATATTTCAATTGTTTTATGCTAATTTGGGAAATGTGCTATATCTTATTATAATACAAGTCAAGTTCTACCAATATGCAAATATTTAGAAACACTTTTATAGGGACAGTCAGTTTATCAGAGTGCAGAGGTTAAAGTACTGGAATAGAAATCCAAATACTGTGAGCTCTGGTCTTCTCTTAAAACAGAAACTGGCAGGCAGTTAGTCTCCATTCAAGCCAACTCATTTCACAGGATTACTGTAGGGAAAATAGAAGGAGGATGTCCTACCCACCATAGCACTTTTGGTTGCATGAAATAAAGGCAGGATATCAATCTAATCAATAAATATTTATCTTGGTGACGGCTGACTTTAAGAATTGTTATCCTTGTGCCAAAAGCCATATCACTAGGGTCCCAATTCCAATCCCATTTCCAGATCCTGAAAATTTTCCCTCAGCTTTCCATCTTGCTTTCTCTCCCTGTTCACTCTGAGTAAAGGTGATGACAAAATAAGGAAGAAGAGTTTCCACTACTTTTTTCTGGAAATTTTTCATTGAATTGTGGATAGAGGAAAACAACAAATGCAGAAGCATTAGTGATAGTTGTAGTGATAGTAGCACAAAAATGTGGGAATATGTGGAGAAGGAGAATTATCTTAAAACAACTTATCTAAAAAGTTGTTCTTTCCGCAATTCAGAGTCAACACTCATCTTGATATACTGAAGATAGATGTGTCTAAATTTCAGAAGTTTAATTACTTGATGACATATCTGAACATTACTCTGGTAGCTTCACTAGCACTTTCACTGTTTGTAGTGAAATATGTACATATGAGCAAATGTAGTAACTTGAATAAAGCTGGAGCTGTAATTTCTCTACCCACACACTCAAAATTGTTCTCCTGACAGAAAAGTCTTCAGTCCAGCACAGCAGAATATTTTGTCAGTAGCTTTTAAATAGGGCTAACACAATTCAACTGCAAAAAACCAATCAACGATGGAAGCAAAAGGATGAAAATTCTCTTTGCTTCCTTTTGTCAGGCAACTGAATTTTTGCACTCATTTTTGGCTCTAGAACATAGTGCATAGAATAATAGGGTTGGAATTGACGTTGGAGTCTTTAGCCCGCTGCTCAAGCAGCAGACCCTATATCATTCTGCACAAATAATTGTCCAGTCTCTTCTTGAAAACCTCCAGTGATGGAGCACCCACAATTTCTGGCAGTAAGCCATTCCATTGATTAATTGTTTTCATTGTCAGAAAGTTTCTCCTTAGTTCTAGGTTGGGTTTCTTCTTTAATGATCTACTCTATTTACTCATCTCCAATAAAAAAAAAAACAGCAGTGAATTGTATAAATCCAATTATAAGAGTTTGAAAAGTTTAGTCTACCTTCACTGAAGAAAAAGCTATTGGTTCAAGGAAAAAATGATTGGAAGTTTGGATTCACACCTCAGTCAGGCCTGGAATAAGAAACATTTAGGAAACACTGCATGGTTAATTTTATTTGGATGCATCTAGCCTTACTCAAGAAAGCTTAGAAAGCACTCATAAATTATAGATAACTTAATGTGGCTCAGATGATTTAAACACACTGATGTTGAGACCAGGTTTCAGAAAACAATTTTCCTTAATCTTGGCTTCTTTCCACTGGCTTGCTGTTTGTTTCCAGGTCCAGTTCTAGGATGGTTGCTATTAACTTAATACTGCTAAGTTAGTAGATGTCATTTTATTCTTTTTGAAACATTCTGCCAAGAGCAATCCTCAGGCTTAAACTTCCACTAAAGGTGTAGTTATTTTTATATCATAAATCTTTGTGAGTGAATGAAAAGGAACAGATTTACTATTCAATCTTTGGTGCTGCCACTTGATGTCTATTATGTCAGAACTACATAGTGCTTTTATGAAGACAGTACTATGTATGTTTATACAGGAACAAATCCTGTTAATTTCAATAGGATTTCTATTGTCAGTGAATTTTGAATTATAGTTTTAATGTTCTTAAGGACTTTTTAAAAATAATTTCATCTACCCCAAAATACACATTCTTGTTAGATACATTTGTGTTACTTTTCCTTATAAGATGTTTTATAAAAAGGCATTGGGCATTATCTAACAAAATGAAATTCAATGGTGAAAAAAGTAAGGTTCTAAATTTAGGCAAGAAAAACAAAATGCACATGTATATGTTGTACCTTGCTCAATAGTAGTAACTGCGAGAGGTATTTTGGAATCCTAGTGGACAACAATTTAAATATGAACCAGCAGCTGCCAAAAAAGCCAACACAGTTCTAAACTGCATGAACAGAGGGATAGAATCAATGTGAAGTGTTAATACCACTTTATAATGCTTTGGTAAGGCCACACTTGGAATACTGCATCCAGTTTTGGTCACCACAATGTAAAAAAGATATTGAGACTCTAGAAAAAGTGCAGAGAAGAGCAACAAAGGTGATTAGGGGACAGGAGGCTAAAACATATGAAGAACAGTTGCAGGAACTTGGTATGTCTAATTTGATGAAAAGAAGGACTAGGGGTGTCATGATAGCAGTGTTCCAGTATCTCAGGGGCTTCCACAAAGAAGAGGAAGTCAAGCGATTCCTCAAAACACCTGAGGATAGGACAAGAAGCAATGGGTGGAAATTAATCAAGGAGAGAAGCAACTTAGAACTAAGGAGAAATTTCCTGACAGTTAGAACAATTAATCAGTGCAACATCTTGCCTCAAGAAGTTGTGAATGCTCCAACACTGGAAGTTTTTAAGAAGAGACTGATAACCATCTGTCTAAATGATGTAGGGTTTCCTGCTTAAGCAAGGGGTTGGACTAGAAGACTCCAAGGTCCTTTCCAACTCTGTTATTCTATTCTATTTCTATTAATTTAACTTCTATAAATAACCCATGACATTTGTTTCTTTCTGTGCTGTTACAGTTGATGAGTTAAATCCCTTGTCCATTAGAGCATTTACCTTCCTATTTTACAAATGAGTCTTACCGTCATGAAGTTTCCGCCTCTTAAAAGGTTCTGTCCCTTGTAGATATCCCTGCCTTTCTCTATCAGGGGCATTCAGGGGAGGATTCCTAAGAAAAAATTAAGGTCTGGATTTGAATGTATGCATGTCACACACCTTTCAAGCCAAGCTGGTGTCTAGCCAGAAGGGCAGCCTGATGCCTTCCAGATATTTGAAAGTTCATTTCTCAAGGGTCAAAATCCCTGGGAGTTGAATTCAATTCAAATGAAACTAGTGGAGGTGAAAAAGCATAGCATAATATGCCAGTCTTAAAAATATTCCATTATTCTGAAGTAACCTTCATTCCAGTTTAGATATTGCTCTACAGCTGGTGAAATTATTCTGAGTTATTGCTTGTAATGGAATTGTACGTGAGCCTGGCTATGTAAAAATGGGATGAAACACCATCTGCCCTTCAGCAACGGGCAACCTTGCACACCATGACATTTTGTGACTTCAGTGTAAAGTTAGCAAGTAATCCTGAGTGAATAAACCTCATCTAAAGTTTAAAATATGGGGGGGGACCCACAGGGGGGATTTAATGGTTTTGAAGAAAACCTCTCTCTTTCCTTCTGTTCCTCACTCACTCTCTATTTCTCTCTCTCCTGTACTGTATGCATTGTTTAACTATAAGACCTGTTTAAAATATTTGGATCTCCTTTTAGATAAAAGAGACAATCAATCAGGATAGAATAATAGATCTAAAATTAAAGTCATTTGAGATTAACAGAATGAGATGGTGAGATAATGATTGCATTTGATTCCATAGAAACTTCAGTATTTAGTTGTTGCTTAGGTGCATAACAGCCCATCTGTGCCAAATGGGAAAGGAGGGAGTTATTAGGTAAAGATGAATGATTGGCAGGGGATTGCTGCCATTTGGGAAGCAGGGCCTGGGCACAAATACACTGTTTTAATTACTACCACCCCCAGGTTAGCAAACAGAAAAAAAGTTGTGATGACGTGATGTCACCAGTTTGACACCCGTGCCCTTATGGATTGTATTAAAGCCTTATTTTTTATCTATCTGCACATCTACTGAATTTTCTTTTCTTGATTCTTAATTTTTCTTGTTATGGAATTGTATTAATCACTATTCAGTGGTCATAATAAATTTGATTGATTGATTGATTGATCGAGTGAGTGATAGTGTTGCCTGAATTTTTTCCCTGTTAAAATAAAATTCTAGGAAAGAAAATGGAGTATTTTAAAGTAAAGTACACAGTTGTGACATGGTCCTTGCTAATTCATGTAGCGTTCTTACTCTTAATAATCTATTTTAATCACATAACTCTGGTGCAGATTGTTTGGCATGATGTGTCATAGTTTCATAGTATTATTTTCTAATTATCTTGTCTCTTATTTCTTTCATACTCTGAAATATACTCAAAATAAATCCACTACTTCCTTTGTGTCAATAGACTAACCACCCACTTACTTCAGAAGTGCTCCTTCCACTGGAAACTTTAAACCAAAGTTTGATGCATCCACGGTAAATAATTTTCTGGAGTTTATTTACTTTTCTTCCACTAACTACATTATCATCAGATTTGCAGGGTTATGATTTTGATTTAAAAGAAAAGCCCCATTATTCCATTTAATAAAAACATACCTCTTGGAAGATGAATAGCAGATCAGTCTGTGTGACAGTAAGTTGATGTAGCAATGAATTAGTAGAGCTTTGTCAGTTTTTGCTTCTATTTCTATACCTTTGAGTTTATATAGCATGGATATGGAGGACGTCTGGCAATGTATAGGTGACTCCAGGACATTGCAACCACCATAAATATGAACCAGTTGCCATGCATCCGAATTTTGATCATGTGACCATGGGGATGCTGCAGTGGTCATAAATGTGAAAAACCATCATAATTCATATCTTGGTCACTAAAAGAACTGTCATAAGTTGAGGACCACCTGTACACCTCAGAAGAAAACATCACTTACTTTCAGGGCCTTAATGTAGAAATTTAGAGTTTGAATTGTCATTCTGCATCTAAATGTGGAGAAAGCATACATCCATGCTACATCTGCAGAGCTAGTTTGCTCTAGTGATTAAGGAACCAGGCTAGAAAACAGGAGATCATGAGTTCAAGTCCTGTCTTAGCCATAAAGGCCAACTGGGTGACTCTGGGCTAGTCATTTTCTCTCACTCCAAACTATTTCACAGGTTATTGTTATGGGGAAAATAAGAGGAGGATGGTGTGTTGCCTTGAATTATTTGCAAAAATAATAAGGCAAGATACAAACTAAAAAATAAAATTAAAAAAAAATAAAAATGTCCATGAAGCTTTAAAGGAATAATTACTATGTAAGAGGTACAAGTCACAGTTGGACAAACTGTCCAGTTAGTAATCATAACCTTTTTCTCAGAGTTCAGCATTAATTATCTGCACTGGCTAAACATTTCTAAGTTACTCATATTGTTACAGTTAAGCTACAACATCTTGAATCACAGTGGAATCTAGGTTTCCAGAAAGATCATGGCAGCCATTAAAGCCAATCAAACTTAGTTATCATACAGTGGGCAAAAAGTATTTAGTCAGCCACCAATTGTGCAAGTTCTCCCACTTAAAAAGATGAGAGAGGCCTGTAATTGGCATCAT
>JAEANM010010962.1:0-15524 GCA_017656035.1 Myanophis thanlyinensis
AATAAAATAAAATACAATAAAATAAATAAGCAAACATCTTTTTTTTCCCCTGCCCATCTAAATCTCAAAATATCAAAATATATGCTCCAGTACAAGGAACAAGGGTGCAGAACTCTGAAATAAAGTGAGATCCAATACAATCTCTTGCTTATTTGCCACTTCCCTCCTTTCAATATATTGTCACTTGACCAAGCTTTTCTTGTTGTTGCCTTGAGACAGTTCTTCCGGTTGCTTTGTTCAGGAAAGCATATGCCCAAAATATAATTTTGTGGATTTTGCATCTCCTATTTCTCTTGATTTTTCAACAGGTCAGGGTCAAGAGAACACAAAGTGTGTGTCCATATTGGAAATATTTGTTATTGTACTCAAGCAGACATGTAGGTCTTGATACAAAACTGTTGCTCTTGCTTTTCTCAAAAATGTGCACTGAAAACAACTACAAAGAGCAAAGTGAATTTTTAACGACTCCAGTGTTTTAGCCTGTGAATCACACATGTCAAGTATCAGAAAGAATATATTATGCTAAGGAAGTAGCTAGTGTGTAGTGTTTAAAGGCACCAGGCTAATAAATCAGAAAATCATGAATTCTAGTCCTGCCTTAGGCACAAAACCAGCTGGGAGACTTTGGGTCAGTCCTTTCCTCTCAGCCTTAGGGCCAAAACACTTCTGAAAAGGAACCAAATCATCATCATCATCACCATCATGAAAAGCATAGAGTTAAAGACACTGAGCTAGAAACCAAGAGAGTGTTAATTTTAATTCTTCCTTAGAACTTCCTGTCCCACAGCTGTAGGAACAAGGAAAAACCAAACTATTTTCTGAAAGGTTGCCAGTCTGACTTGGAAGCAAGTGCACGGACATCCACACAAAAACTCCTATGCCTTCACAACAAGGGTTTTAATTTTCTCTTCATTTTGCTTCTAATCTTGCAACACTTCTAAAAGAACAAACAAGATCAGCTGAAACCTAAAAAGAAATTAAGCTGTACACTCGGGCTGTGATCACATTTGCACAGACTCTTTAACGGCGTCATTTTTTTAAGTCCAGAAATGAGTTTTTCGACCAGGCAGCCTTTTTTGTTGATCTTTTATTCCAAGCTGCCTGCCCATCCTGTGCAATCCTGCAGCTGTGCTGAATCTCCTCACCAATCAGCCGGAGATGAAAACATAATATCCGCCACCAGAAAACTCTAGAATAAGCCAATTCCATTTGATCATCATGAAGTTTTATGAAGTATAGGGCAAAGCAATACTTTTGAAACAGGTAAAAATAGAAATTCACAAACAAAAATGATGAATTACTATTTTGGGCTCTTCATAAATTGGGGTCAGAGAGGTTGATGATTGCAGAGGGAGGAGGAAGAAAATGCTAAAAGCCACTATAATCTTCAGGTTTATTGGACAGTGGATCTAACCTTCCTGTCAAAGCCAACTTGCAGCTCCGAAATGAGTCTCCAGTGGGAACCTAATAAAGTATGAAAGTCAGGGTTTTTTTAAATCTTCCCCTTTAGGAAACATAATGGTTTGCCACGTTGTGGGGAAAAAAATAATATCCCCACTTCAAATAAGAAACCAAAAGGTTTGGACAGAGATGGGAAAAGCATATTTTTCTGTCATGTACAACTACTGCTCGGGTTCCCAGCCAGAAAAATGCAAAAAGGGCCCCAAATTAGCCAAGGTTATGGATTATATATCCTCAGTGGAATGATACAGAAAGCTAAGATAAAGATAAATCAAACTATAACCTTTACAACAGGGATGTAACATGTGATAACACTATAGAATGACCAGCGTCTCTACATTCTTTTCTACTACTTTCTATCTACCCTATCCTGATGATAGATATTAACACCATGTACCATAAACAATATATTTAGTATGTCTATATATTCCACACTTTACACCAAAATACAAAAATCTACTATCTTTTTTTCTCTCCAGTGTCGTCAGGCAGCCCTCTCTTGTATTTCTGTGCCTTTCTTCATGTTTATGTCATGTAGAGGCCATCATAACCCTCCACAATTCTCATATACTTCACATCACCTCAGTTTCTCTGTCTGCTCAATACAGAGAAGATACAATCAATATGAATCACTTTATTCACAGGATAAACCAAGCCCCTTCTAATTCAATGTACAAAAACCACTCATGACTCTCAGTTACAGATAACCACAGCATGATGTTGGTGAAAACCGGTTTGGTTTAGTTAAGGTGCTGGCCTAGAAACCAGGAGACAGTGAATTCTAGTCTTGCCTTAGGCCGGAAAGCCAGCTGAGAGAATTTGCGCTAGTCACTCTTCTCTCAGACCAACTCACCTCATGGGGTTGTTTGCTGTGGGAAATGTAAGAAAAAGAAAAAGAATTATGTATGGTGGCTGCCTTTCTTACTTATAAAGTAACAAAGATGGGACAAAATAAATAAATGCAGAGATACCTAAATAAAAGGATTCTATGAAGGGAAGTTATAAAAAAAACCCACCAGAATTTAAAAAAAAGGGTGGAAAATGAAATCCCCCAAACAGGCACTAAGAAAATTAAACAAGTATTCCATTGTACGTTATTTAGCTGTGTATTTTGCTGATTGGATTAAATCAACCTTCTCAAAAGTAACACCTCCTCAGATATATTGGTCTGGCAGTTAACCGCCATCGCGGACCAAGATCTTGAGGGCAACAAGATTGGAGAGAGTTAGACAATTTATTTTCTTCAGAAGCTTTTTTTGTGTGTGTTACTTGGCTAGAGAAACCATTATGGAAACCTCGAGAGCTCATGGCGTTCAAAACCCCCCAAAAGATATCATGTGCTGCTGGAAATTAAGCATTTTTAATTTAGTATACATTTCATATTTGACAAATGGGGCAGAGGACAAGTGATTGTACAAGCCTCTTGTTATGGAACATGACACCTAATTTAAATTCTCCCTGCTTTTTTTTCCCTGCTAGATTTGATATCCATCGTTCGTTGTGTGACCTTCTATGGTTTTTTTTTTTTTTTGCAATGCCATCATCTGGGTACAATTTCCAAATCTCATTAGGAATACAATTATTTTCGTATACACTTTCCAAGTTCATGCTTTTTTCCCTCCCAGACATTTTGATTATCTACCTAGAGAGTTTGAATATTATTTCTGTCATTGCTAGAGTTGAGTCTTGTTGGGGAGAGAAATTCTGAAGATAAAATTGAGCAGCAACGCTTTTGCAACTAAATACAAGGCTTCATTGGGGATATTTGAAAATAGAACGTGATATTGTAAACTAGCTCCAAACAAGTTCTTTAGATCTTTTCAATTTGTTGCATTTACCTCTTGAGATTCCCAGAGTTCTCTGTGGTTCAGGGGTGGCTTTCCATAGAGTGTAAATGTATGGGGAAATTTGAGAATACCTTAAAAATGTATTTTGTGTGCAATTTATGGGTCAAGTGGTTGCATGTGGTTTCTTCAGGCAAAATTATAAGGGAAAGCTTGTGGGAGGAACTCTAGCCAATTATTATACAAAGGAATGCAATTAAAATGATTTTGAACCAAATTAGGCTTTCTGAGTTTCTATTTGATCATGTCGTGGACATTTTGGGCATCCCAATGACCTGTTGCAGTTTTAATCCTAATCTACAAGGATGAACTAGGATTTCTCAACCAAGAAAAACAGAATAACAGAGTTGGAATGGATCTTGGAAGTCTTCTGAACTGAAGAAGCTTCTTGGATGAGAAGTGAAACGTTTTCAAGGGAAAAAACAAATGAGAGCCCAGTTGCTTTTTGAAAGAAGACTTCTGGGATGAACTTGGATGTTAACTCAAAGCCTACCTCCAAATAAATCCAACGATGGGCCAGAAAGGTCACCACAAAAGAAAGATAAATTCTTTTCAGCAATCTAAGGAGGGCTTTCCAGTTATGGATCCATTAGACCATCTGCGGAGGGATTTCCAGCTATGGATCCATTAGGCCATCTGCCTTACTACATGGATCATTACTCTGATGTGACTTCAGAAAGTAAGGGGTGGGGAAGGCTGGCTTCCAACTTCAAAGAGATTCTCCCACCCCCAACACTTTTATAGCCAACAACTGACTTTGGTATATAAGTCGATAAAGCAATCTGCTTGGTAAGAACGTTTATAGGATGTTAACAGAAGAGATTTCAAAAAAAAATTGTACCCTTATGTTGGTTTTATAGCATGTTGTGCAGAGTCAAAACGATCTCCTCTAAGTGGTTCATTATGAATGAATATTTTAAGCCTAGCGGGAGACAATTAGGCCATGCAACGAAATACGTACAACTGGAACTGATGGGTAATGGAGTTGGCATCAAAATACAAGAATCCCTGTTCTCATTTGAGTCCTCTTCCAAGGGTAAAATCCTAACTATTTAGCATTTGAATATGGAAAATTACAATTAATCTGCCTGGAATTTGTGCACGCCAATGAGAATTTTGTATGCAATTATGTGTTTGATTTAACTTGGAAAGAAATCTCAAGAGGGCAGTTTCTCCCAAACACCAACCAGCTATATAACCACGGAGTTACTTTTCAGGGCTGGTTCAAGCTGATCTCTAGCATCATGGTTTACCAATCAGCAAAGGAAATATATGAACAGATTGTTGAATAGTAGTTTTTTTTTTCCCCAACCCAGCTTGCAATATGGGAATGAAAATCCCTCTCTCGGGTTTCAGCTCAAACTCTCAATTGCAGGGACAGTTGAATAAATCTGGCCAGCACTACTCAGAATTCCAAATGAACTACGTAGATGGCAGGGTCTGCTCTAAAGTGGAATTTCTTCAGCTCACAGTTAACTCGAGCGTGCAATTTGCGGGTCAAGTATTGCTCTTATGCAGAGGACTGTCATGCTGAACATGGGGCAAAATGATCTAATTTTGTTCAGAATTGTCCCAAAAGGCATGACATGGATGTAAATGGCAAGAAAGTAGATTTCAGTTGGAGATCAACCTTCCTAACAGAGCTGTACAACAATAAAACAGATTGCTTTTAGGAAGTGGTAAGCTCTGGTTTGCCACAGAGGCTGTAAATAGAAGCTGAATGGCTGTCTGTCAGGAATGCTGTACTGAATATTCCTGCACGGGGTGAATCTTGGACCAAATGATATCTGAACCTTTACTTTCATGCCATGAACCTTCAATATCTGCCAACTTCCCCTCCTCTCTCCTGTCACTCAAAGGTTACGTTCGTATTCGTCCATTTCTTTTTTCAAATAGATACAGCTTATCATTTGTCCAAGCATGGAACTGTGGATAGTTTAAACTATGGTTATTTCAAACAATTTAGTTTCAGATTCTTAGTTTCTTTTTTCTTTGAAAAAAAAAAAAAGAATAAGCTGTGGCTAGAGGATGAAAGCAGCTTATTTTGATGATTTCTGGTGCACCAAATATAAACTGGAATGAGTAAAGTCCCACAGACAAATAAAAGCAATGGAGTATATTGCTGGGTGAGACTATAGTATATAAACGGTATAATGTGACACATTTCAAAAGCAATTCTCTAAGTGGAAAGAAAGTCAAAAATTCTCAGGACAAAAGCTAACTAAACTTAAATCAACGTTTGTTCTAGTCTTTGATTTAATATCCAGCCAGTGCAGTGGTGGAATTCAATTTTTTTTACTACCAGTTCTGTGGGCGTGGTTTGGTGGGCGTGGCTGGGAGTTGTCATGTGACTGGCTGGGCAGTTTCTGTAAGCAGGGCAATCAAGATTAGGCTAGAAACAACACCAGGATGTTTCTTTCCTGCCTTCCTTACAGGATTAACCCTGTAAATTGGAAAAAAACAAAAGGAGATTTCTTCTAACAACCGGTTCTCCAAACTGCTTAGAAATTTTACTACCAGTTCTAGCGAACCTGCTAGAAATAGCTGAATTTCACCTCTGGGCCAGTGGTAAGAGTTCTGGAGAACTTCATTATTTTCTGATTTTGCCTGATCTCATTAAGCGTGCACCCAACACACACACACACATCCCAACCTACATTATTTATAATCCCCATTTCTTTATAGGCAACCTGAAGGAAGCTAATAAATCCTTCCAAACACAAATCTCTTAGATCAAATACCACTACAATCAGTGGAAAATCTTTATGAAGTTAAAAAACAAAGTGCAGCAACTTCACAGGGATCAAAAACAGGTCTTGTAGAAAAGTCAAGGCCTCTTGCATTTTCCATTTGACTCTTCCAAGACTACAGATCCAATTCCGTGGAAGAAGTTCCACATCTTTTCTAAGGGCATGACAATGGAAATCCTCTCCACATAAAATGCACTCATGCAATGGCCCTCTGCATCTTGCCAATCATTTCCCTGACAGGCATGATGCCTCTACCCAGATGTTTATCGTATTTGGACCAACTGTTGAAAGAAATGTCACAATTCAGAATTTAAGGAAAGCTAATCCAAATTCTGAACCAACAAACATAATAGAAGAATGAACTTTGGTAGCCATGCAAACTTTCTTCTGTATGCCAAAAAATAAGAGATGCTGTTACCATAATTGTATTGCATTGTTTTGCTTCCCCAAAGGAATGAAATTTCCATACAAACCTGGGTTTTTAAACTGATCCGGGCTGGGAAGGTGGTGGAGGGGGGAGTTACTCGCTGAAGCAGGGTGCTCGCTACGAAGCATCTGAGCCACCCGAGGCCCCATGGAATCATAGTCCGCATACGATAATGGAGCCCGTTGGTCACCGGGCGGAGAATAGAAACCATAATCGGGGATCCCTGGAGATACAGTGACTCTATCATTGCAGATACTAGATTGGTGCTAATTTTCAATATTAAAAATGTACTTTTTTTTTTACAGTTACAATCATCGAAACACAAGGCAAATATTAAAAAGTAGAGTTTTGAAAACATGAAAACGTTCATACATGCCCCCCAATATCCTTGCTGCTTTACTCAACTTTGTTGGTAGAAAAACAAGACTGGATATAAAACAAGGAAACTCACCACCTGATTTACTAGAAGCCTTTTTTCCAGAGCGGGAAAAAAATGATGCACAAAAATGAAATATTGGCCCTACTGAGTAAAATAATACAGAATACATCGCAGTGGAGAACTGAAGGAGAAAGCTAATTAAAGCTAATTTTCAATGCTCGGGAAATTTTCCTTATTCCTTGCCTACAGAAGATTTATCCAGATACATAGATTCATATGAGTTATGCTCATTTAGACACCCATAATATCCACACCAAAAACGTGCTTAAATCAATGTATGTATAAACCTTTCTTAACCACAAATATGTCTTTCCCCTGATTTATCTTACCTCAATTGTCCTGAAGTTCTGGATTCTCCAAGACATCCTCTTTTAATACTATATCATACTATATCATTTAGGCACTGCAGTTATTTTGCTATACTATCTTACAAGCCACAAGAAGTCTCAAGTCATACTTAAAACAGGAATGACCATTGCTTTAATAAGACACGCCAGTTTAAAGTGAGTCCCACAACCAATTGATTTATTTATTTGTCATTTATTTATTTGTCACGATTTCTATACCGCCCCATCTCCCAAGGGACTCGGGGCGGTGTGAGTCAAGAGTAAAAAAAGAGAAAGATGAATTCTCTGAAACCACATATAATCTCAAGCATGAGAATTTCTGAGAAAATAAATCCACCAAGAACAAAAATCATAGATGAAGCTGAGCTCCTCTTTTATCTTAGCAAAAGGGAGAAAATGCAGTCTGGCCCCAAATGACAAACGCTAAAATTGTGCATAGATTTTAATGAAACAGGTCACATCGTTTATTCCTTGAGTTTAAGTATATTTGTGATGCACAATAATGGCAGATTACCTAACACTTGGGTGGAAAATGTGCACACTGCTATTGCTCTTGCAATCAGAAAAGCATGCTCTAGCAGCTGAAGACCTTCCTGTTAATACCTCTATGTAACCGCTGGGTGAGGATGTCTGTCAGCTGAAGATCAAGTATTGCCAATATTATTCAAAGTGTTGGCCATCGTTTATAAAGTCCCTCATGACATATCCAAAGGACTAGCTCCCATAGTTTTAAGAGCCAACAAAGTGTTGTTCTGGGTCCCCTTGACCAAAGAGTTTCATCTTTGGGGACAGAGGAAATGTGCCTCCTCCATTGTGGTGCCAGGTGTAGAGACTACGGAAGGTGCCCTTGATGAAGATTTGTTTTTGCCTAGGCAAAAAGAAGGAAATCATTTTTTTAAGTCCAGAAAATGTTAGGAAGCTGCTTGGATGAGGCTTATTCCCTTAAAAAGGAGGAAGACAAGGCTTCATATAATCAGACTTGCAATGTTCTGTTGTTATAGCTAAATATTGTTTTAGCCTTCCTGTGGAATTGATTTCATAGTCTAGTCAAGGCTGACAATCTCTCCTCTGGAATAAGGTCCCCTTGATAGCTTTCTGGAAGTCATTAAAAATCATGACCTTGAGGTAGGGTGGATGGAGCCTCTCATTAGATATGTTTGTCAAATGCCATATAAGTTCTGATGTAATTGCCTGGATATGCCGTTTTGTTAACTTCCCTTACAGGGTTTTCCTCCTTATTTTGTTGTAATTTGTGTTGTTTTTATATAGTTAGCAGTCAATTCATGTGATGCCATAGTTGAAGTAAAAAATAAGAAGCAAATGACAATCCAGGAAAGATCGGAATAGGGAAAAATACGTAAAAGATTAGAGGAGTGGGGTTGAACAATTTGATTGTTCTTTAACTTTTGGAATAGTAACTTTCTTTCTGCTTTCAGCTAACTGTGCTGCTGAAACATTTCTCTGCTCTTTGTCTGAATCCAACATTGTACTGTATTCAAAGGATGTATTGGCTTTATAATTTGTAAACAGTCTCACAAGTAGTTACTTAAATCTCAAACACATGTACAAATAATTCCCATCTCCCATAAGTACATTCTGAGGCAGAATTAACTAGTACAGAATTTATTTCCATGCCAGCTTTTATATCAAGTAGTATCTTTTGGTCCTACCTTATATGTTCCTTGAAAGAATTGGCAGACTGGATTTCAACTATTTCTCTTTTCAATGACATTAGCTGTTGGGACCTCAAAATTGCCTGT
Organism: Myanophis thanlyinensis; assembly: GCA_017656035.1. Lineage (NCBI taxonomy): Eukaryota > Metazoa > Chordata > Lepidosauria > Squamata > Homalopsidae > Myanophis > Myanophis thanlyinensis. Next base: position 9,029 of record JAEANM010010962.1, read on the forward strand.
AGGCTGCTTTTTAAAGATCATGCAGCCACATGGGATCTGTCTGCTCAGATGGATGAAAATAATTGTCCCAACTGGGGAACTTGTTTACATCTATAGCCTACTTCTAGGGACCTCCAGAGGGGACACTTAAAAAGTGGGTGTTGCAAATTTAGCTCAGCACAAGCACAATCTTACAGAGGTTGCATAGACACAACCTGACATTTTGCCCCGTCTCTGCCCAACAAGTTAACTATTTTGTTAGTGTTCAGTATCCATATGTAATTTTCACTGTCTGCATTCCTGTTTCCTCGGGAATCTCCTTTTAGCACGGGGGGGGGGGGGGCTGTCACAGAGAGGAGGTGTGTGTGTGCATGTGTGTGTGAACCTATTCTCAAAAGCACAACAAGGGCAGAACAAGAAGCAATAGGTGGAAGATCATTAAAAAGAGATCCAATCTAGAATCAAGAAGAAACTTCTTGGCAGTGAGAACCATCAGTGGAATGGCTTGACCTCAGAAGTTGTATGTGCGCCATCGATGGAGGTTTTCAAGAAGAGACTGGACAGCCATTGGTCCAGAATAATATAGGGTCTACTGCTTGGGCAAAGGGTTGGACTAGTCCAGGGGTTTCCAACCTTGGCAACTTTAAGACTTGTGGACTTCAACTCCCAGAATTCCTCAGCCAGCTTTGCTGGGAGTTGAAGTCCACAAGTCTTAAAGTTGCCAAGGTTGGAGACCCCTGGACTAGAAGGTCCCTTCCAGCCCTGTTTTGTATATTCTAGTAGCTTCCCTTTCCCTATAACTAATGGAAACACACACGCATACACACAAACTGTGCAAGTGATTTGCTCAAAAGAGGGATGTGAAGCCTATGGGCCACTGCTGGAAGACAAAGCAAGATTGAGGAAGACCCCCCCGCACCCCCCCAACATTGCTGTAATGCTTTTTTTGGGAAAAGGAAGATCACACTGACAACAACCTACTGACAACAACCTGCTGACAACAGCTCTCAGTCTGTCTCTGATTCTCTCGTCACACTTGCCACAAGCGACCACATGCAATTTGGCAGCCTTTGCACCATCCGTGTTTATGATAATAGCCATGTGTGCTTGAAAGCAGCAGGAAATTTTCAATATAACTATCATTAAGACAAAAAAAAAAAAACCCGCTTTAAATCAAAGCCATTACTGGTGCTGAGAGTTAAAGCTCACAAGATTAGGCTGCTTTTTATCTTGATGAAAAATTCATAGAACAAGCTGCCAAACAACGTCTCTCTCCCTGCTCGAGAGAGTAAATGATATAATAATATTTAATGCTGCCGATACAGATGAAAGTGGAGGCATAAGTTGCAGGCTGTAATGTGTACATCAGGGAGACACTGTTGAGCAAGGAGCTCTGACACTTTGCATATGTAATGCTGGGTAGACAAGCAAATGGGAAGCCTGCTCTTGCCTCCCCCAACTTTTAGACTTCAAAGATCAGCGGCTGCTCTTCACTTTCCTTGCAATTTGGTTGCAAATGGACAGCTGCGGTACAAAGGTGGAGCAAAATTCTCCAGGGCTTATGCAGCAAGCAGAATATAAGGAAGCACTTGAACAAAAACCACCCAAAACTCATGTGGCTTTGTTGGTCAAGAACCAGAGGTTTCAAGAGCCAGAGCCCTGTGAGTCCAGGCACCAAAGCCTGATATCATCAGTGTTGTCTTAAGGAACAATGAACTCAACGAATGGAGCTACACTGTCCCCTCAAGTCTTTGGCTTGCTTGTGAGCAACACTATAAGCTCACTGTACACAGGGCAGAAAAAAAAATATCTATAAATATGTATCATCATACATTATTCTGCATGTCAGCATTAAAATGTGTTAGAATAATTTAAAGCCAAGATTACTGTAAGTAGCATTCATTTACACCTGCAGAAAATGTTCTTTTTTTGCATTTCACTCCTGAGATGAAATTGAAGGAGATCTACAAGTGAAACCACTGGCACTGTTCAAAAGTTATCTTGCTTTACTTTCCACCAGGCATCTTATGTTTTTGAATAGCTAAGCTCTCCAGAGAGCTGCTCGGGTGCCGATTTGGAGTTCATGATGTTGGAAAGAAGAAAGGAGCGTTTACAGAGATGGCATTCAAGATAATGGGAGACTGACAGAAAGCATATTTTGGCAATATGTCTGACTGACTGAGGATCTAGGTCGAAAAGGTCTGTGTTTTCTTACCAGATCCTTGCAGGACAACTGTGTGCTAAAAGTATTTTGCATAAAGTACAGGATAATGAATTGTAGAAACGGACAAAAAGAAATTCATATTGCAAGCTGTCAAGTTCCATCTACAGGGGTCTACCGATGTTTGGCTCAGAGTCCAGAATGGCAATCTGGTAGAGAAGAAAGGAGTTAATTACTGGACCGTGATTCTTCCTGGTGTGGTTTTCTGAAGTTGGATCAGCATTTATTATAGTGATAAATTATTCTTAGCTAATTTGTCATAAAATAAATAGCATCTGGCATTACTCCAAAGCTCTACTAAGACAAAGCAATTCTGCTGCAGAGAGAGTGCAAAAGAAATCCTGCTTTGTTAAGCCAGGTCACAAGAGTTCTTCTAAAGCAATTATTAAAAAAAAAAATGCAGCTATTGCTAACAATAGCAATAACAGTCTCTTTAATAGCTGCTTTAGCAAAATTTAAATCTGAACGACTGATAAAAGAGTGCTAACAAGTGATTGGGGACACATCCACAAAATGCTTGATGGAGGCAGGTTTTCTTTTTAAACCAACTCAAATCAATCAAAATCGTTTTTCTAGGGCTTGCAAAATTGCTCTTGATGGCAAACAAACGTAACTCTCATCAAAATGAGGATGTTTTACACAAAATCAATATTTAGAAAATTCTCCACATCAGAAATATTACACAAATGACATCCGCACAGGAAGCCAATCCCATCGCACTGAAGATGGGACCAAATTTTGCCAAGAGAACCGGCAATCAAGGAGCCAATTTTTTCTTGCAGCTTTTGACAAAAGATTTTCCACTTGAGGAGTTCATCTTTAATCATTATAAAAGCACAGAAGTTTAATCCATTTTTGATGTAAATGCTAATAACTGCGTGTCCTTGAAGTTCAAAGTGGTCTTTGTGCATGGCAGTAATTAGCCAGGCAAGGTGGTCTCCTGCTTCTAACGACATCCTTAACAACAAACAAATGTCAGCCTTACAAAGGCGGTAACATATATTTTTCTTTGACAAGTAGTTTTGGAGGATAAAAGAGATTTCATCCCCAAGCTCTGTGCTATCAGTCTGAAATGATGGAGAACAACTATGCCAGAAGTTTCAAAAGCTGGGAAATGCAAAACAGATTATTCTTTCCAGTAGATTTGTATAGACATTAATTAATATTGGGGGGGGGGGTATATTGGATTCTACAAGAGTTGTAGAATCAGTGCCACCTTTTACAAAGATAGGAGTGAAACTATTGCAATACGACAATGCGTATTCAAATCTTCAGCTTTTTCAAATCTCCAGAAATGATAGTAAGGATGAACAGCATCAAAAGTCACTAAGAGAGCAAGGAATATCAACAAAATCACAGTTCCCTTATTTCTTTTCCAGTACAGCAGAGAACGTCCCTTGGAGTGAACAAGACTGCCTCTGTGCAAGAGCCAAACGTAAATCGAGACTGGAAATGACCCAGCTAATTCATGTTCTCTCAGAGACCATGGAACTGCAGGGCCTCTGTCTTTTCTACCTGCTAGAGGTGGATTGATGAGCATAAGCCAATAGTTGTCCAAGATGGCTTTGCACTAGAAATAGTTTCTTAAAATGTTTCTTAAAAAGAGCCTCACCACTATCTGCCACAGAAAGGCGCTAATGTTCTCAGAAATCACCGGCCAAATAGCGTTCTTGAGGACCTTATCTGCCAAGCCAATGGAGGGATCCATCAGGCAACAAATGGGGCAAAAAGTTACAGGTACCATCACATCCTCAAGGGCAGAACATGAAAACTGTCCCCAAAAGCTCAAGCACAACATGCATCCCAATGCTTTTACCTAAGCTGCATAGTCCAAACGATGGACAAATTGCTGAATGAAATCAGCATAATACTGGTGCAGGGCCCAAGGCCATGTTATCCAACCAACAGTGTATAATCAGAGCAAAACACATTTTTTAAAATTGCCACAGTGTGTACATCACAACGGATCAGATTCAATCCTGATCAATATTACAGTTGTTCTTAACACCTTTCTTCTGAACACTCAGAAATGACTTGTATAAAGCACCTGGGAAATCAAATCCAGACATCCAGCCTTCATGTCTTATTCTCCCTTGTCTTCTTTGGAATGGACAGTCATTCCACCCACCCACCCCTGTTAAGAGTCACATTCTCCTTGAAATAATCTTTTTCATCATCTTCTATCTCTTCCAAGAAGCAATATGCAGGGAAGAGGCCTCTTACCAGGAATCATTTTTATGCAAGTAAGGGGACTCTGGAATTGATCCAAGGGCCACACATAAAGAGTTTTCTTGGAAAGAAGTGGTTTGAAACCTTCTATTCTTTTTATTTCGGCATTTGCTTTGTATTTTGAGCTGACAGTTTTATTATTATTTTATTTATCACTGACTTGTCCTTTTTTTTTTTTTGGCAGTGTGGTCCTTTAATTTACTATGTCTTAATCTTTATCTATGGGTCCATTATGTAAAGAAGTACTGAAACGATCTTGAAGAAAATATGGGGCAATTGTTGGCTTGGAAAAAAAGCAAGACGGTATAAGAAACACATGACCGTCACACCTTGACCTGCTTAGATGTAAGAGGAAGGGGTAGAGAAACACTTAGGAGCTTTCAAGATTCTGTTATAATAGTCTATAGAAATAAAGTGGAATGGCAGGCGCTCTTACGCTGTCTGTTATCTGACCCGTGCATCTTTCCGGTGGGTCTGTCTTTTAACTTTTCTAAGTCTTGCTTAAGATTTTGAACTCAGCCAAACTGACAATAGCTTCCCTAACAGAAGCTAGACAGCAAACAACTTTTATTGCCTCAATGTGCTCAACAGCAAGAAATATCACTGGCAGGAACATAAGCAGACAAATGAACAGTTCTATTAAAAAAAAAAAAGAGAGAGACAGCACAAACCTTCATTACAGTGAACAATCTCAGCTTCTCTTCAAATTACTTCTGTAAAAACCTTAGGTTGCCTAGATTTTTTTCCTCCTGCCATTCCAAAGCCAATCTCTTTCCTTTCTATTTATGCCTCATAAACGTTTTGAATTGATTCTTGTCTATTCCTATTTTGCAAGATCTCACCGCCTTTGTTTGCCTTGAATTCTAAACAAAAAGCACTGAGTAACTCTGAGGTTGGGGCCTATCACATATACCTTTTGACATTTGCCTCTCTTTTTATTTTCAGCTTACCTTTTCCTTAAAAGCAAAGTAATGAAAGTCTTGCTATGTATTACAAAGCCACAAAATGAACCATTTGACTTTTTCACTCCGCATTTTACTTTTTCACTCCAAAGATGTCTAACTCCTTTTTTTTTCTTTCTTTTAACCATTGGTGTGACCAGATTTGCATTAATTGTTTATCACAGCCTGGACAGGCCTTTTATTAATATTAATGAGGGACGGGGAAGAAAGAGCCCCTTTATTTTTAGCCTACTCTAATTGCGTAGTAATTATTCATCTACAAAACAAATGAACCGAACTCCATTGCTATGGTAACTGAAATTCTGGCCTCCCACTGTAGCACATTAACAGGCTATCATCCCTGTTATATTTTAAATTGAACCCTTTTGTACAATAGCAGAAAAATAGGCAACTTAAAATAAAGCAGAGACTTTGTTCGGCGTTATGTTAATTTCCAAGGCTCATTGTTTGGGGATGGCTTTCCCTAGGACTGTGGTGCATTAAATTTTCTATCTCTGGTTGGGTGCAAACGCACTCCTTTTCAAGACGAAATTCCCCACATGGTTTTCAGAATCAAGGAGGAGAACGGCTGGGCACATTCTGATTTGAAAGTTTCTGTTTTTGTAGCTCTCCAAAAGGAGCCCTGGGACAAGCTGGCCGTCTCTAAGTTCAGAAGTTGTGGGAGCTTCATCATGGGAAGCTTTCCAGAAGAGACTGGACTGCCCAATCTGTCAGAAATGGTGTAGGGTCTCCTGCTTGGGCCGGATTGGTGGGGGGGAGGTTGGACTAGATCAGTGGTTCCCAAACTTTTTCAGTCCACTGCCCCCTTGGTGATACAAACTCATCCTCAGTGCCTCCCACCCCCACCTCCTATAAATAAAATTATTTGGAATTTTTTTTCTACAGGTTCTGTGGGTGTGGCTTGGTGGTCATGTGACGGTGGTTATGTGATTGGATGGGTGTGGCCAACTTGACATCAGAGAGAGGGAGGAGAAAGTGAATGAGATTAGCTCCGGGGAACTAAGGGAGATGAAGCGCCGGAAAAGACACCTAGAGAGTAGTTGGAGGTCCGGCCACTCTGAATCCGACCGAACACTTTTGCGAGCCTATATTAGGACGTATTTAG
>JAEANM010010963.1:0-15524 GCA_017656035.1 Myanophis thanlyinensis
TTACCTGTGGTCGTGAATGGCTGCGTAAGCATTTCACTGCATATTGTACCATGTATGACTGTGCATGTGACAAATAAAATTTGAATTTGAATTTATCTTTGGGCAGTTATGTTAAAGCTGTTGATTAAGGTTAAAGAACTGCATTTTTGCCTATGGTGCCAAAACTGAACAGAAAATTTTGTTTTGCCTTTAGGAATGTAAGGCCTAAGATGACCATTTATGTCTGTCAAGAACCTGAGCAAAATCGATCTCATCATCATCAAAAACGAGAGAATGGAGATGGTAATCTTTGTAGTAAGTGTCACTTGGGCAGAATCTGAGCTGTTTGAGAGCTTTTGTGATTCATTTCACAAAATTCAAGATGTTATAAAAATGGTTTTATTAGACATATAAATTTAGCATTTGAATGAGATTCAAATAAATCCTGATGGATGCATTCTGGAAGATTCAGGATCTGTCTGGAGTTTCTCCAGGATGGATTGTATATAGAACTGGAGCCATCTTGAATAGTGATTCCATAGCACAGATAGACTCTTTTTATAAAAATTATAACCTAAAAGCTCTCGAATAAGGAAAATTCCAAAGTGGAATGATGGGAATCGTAATTTTTAAGTGACAGCTTTAGGTTCTAACATAGTGAGTAGTTTTATCAGAATTTTCCAGTTAAAGTGTTTAACATAGAATGATGTTAAAACAATGTAATAAAATATTTTTTCACTATTCAGTGTTTCTGTCCTTGCCACTATTTACATGTATTATCTTCCTTCTGTCCTATTGCACTTTCCCCGACCAAATTCGGTAAAGGAATAAAAAAATGAAAGGAAAACAATTTTTCATCATTGATCCATTGTTCCTATAGTATCTGAAATTTGTCAGAATTTTATCAATGTCATGGCCATGATATATGTCGTGACCAAATATTGCCACATAGTCTCAAAAAGAAACCAAATTATCTCCATTGGACTCCCAAATTTGAAGACTTGTCATCTATAAAAATAGCCATAATTATGTTTTTTAAACTTTGGGAGACTTGACGTGCATGCAAAAGAAAGAAATATGCCTTGAAATTCTGCTAAGAAACTAAGAAAGCTAAAAAAATTCTAAGCACATCTAACTGATCCCTAGGTGATGAAATTTGTCAAGCTTCAGGTCGTCATTAGGAGAACTCTGTCTATAATGTTGATTCAGTTCTGAAATTAAACAGATAGCCTCCAATCAAGATATGGCAAATCACCAAAATGAGATCTGAATTAAGTATTGTGGTTGAGGCACATTCATGATTTTACCCTTATTCATAACTTCAGTACAATAAGTCTCCAGAGGGTCCTCTCCTTCTCCTGATAACAGAAGGATTCTTCTCATGTTTCACTAGCCTTGCAAAGTTAGATGAGTTGGTTTTAAGGTTTAAACATCCATGGATATAGGAACCAGTACCAGGATCTACAGGATCTTTTTCTGAGGGCTAGACATGGGTTTGCAATCCTGCAGTTACTTTTTGAATCAGACAGTGGTCTTTGGGAAACTTACTTTTAAAAGAGGATTTTGGCTTTCACTGGAAAGAAATTTGCACTTTGAAATGCAAATAGCATGTCTGTCAAGACACAATAAATAATTTATAGCTATTTATTATGCAGATAATGTGTTGACCTGTAGCAGTTAACTGTAGCAGTTAGCTAGGATTTATTTTTTACTTTTATTTATTTTTACCCCATCTTTATTATTTTTTATAAATAACTCAAGATGGGGAACATACCTAGCACTTATTTTCCTACCAACCAGAGCAACCTTGTGAGGTGGGTTGGGCTGAAAGAGAGTGACTAACACAAAAAAGGGTCCCACATAATCACATGTCACCTACAACTTGCCAGTATGTTCTCTCCTGAAAATTGCTCTTTCTCCAATACTGTTGCAGTATACCATGCAATCTTCTTAGAAGAGTTAACTACACTGGAGTTGATGGAGAAGATTGCAAATTTGTACAGTATTTCCCCACAGCAGATAAACCGGATCTATCGGCAGGGACCTACAGGAATCCATGTATTAGTGAGCAATGAGGTAAGGGTTTTAACTAGAAGAGTTTTGCACCTGATAGTAGATGTTGATGTCCAAGGCATAACATTAACTTATTTGTTTATTCTGAATTATGTTCCTTTCAAATGACTTAGCTGCAAAATATTAAAATGTCTTAATCACTCTTTATTGCTTTTTTTTAAATCATTAATTTAAGATGCCTTGATCCTTGAAATATTTCAAATCAGAAATTCCTGGTAGAAATTGTGCAAAAGTGAGCAGAATCAACAGATGAACGTTCAGTTAGTTTTTTTCTTTATAAATTCCTAATTTGCTTTATTTAATATTTTAGTTTCTTTTTATCATATTACCTGTTTCCAACTCTGATTACAGACTTGGGAAAGAGTACACTACTCAGAGAAGGTAGATCAGAGCAGGCTATAAGCCTTGCAAATAAATAGGCAGACAAAACAATATTCTGAAATATTGCCTACAACAGGCTTAGTGTTGAAAGATAATTAAGGCATAGATGGAGAAACATGGCAACAGTTGGGATGATTTGTAGCTATGTAGTAAGAAATTTTGACTTTCAATTGCTTAAGAGTAGTAGCAGGTCACATCCCCCTCTATTTCCAGTTCACTGATGAAAGTTTGAGATAAACAGGAGTGGATTACATAAATAGTGTTAAATATAGTTAATTTTGAATAAAAATAAGGGAAGTCAGACAATCTCAAGTTACATTTTAGAAAGTGATTTCAGCTGCAAAATCTATGACTTTGTTTCATTTTGATTAATCTTCTGATAGGCAGAGGGTAAGGAAAAAGACACAGATGTTCCTAGATAGCATTATATGAACACTGAAATATATAAAAATGTGAGATATTTTGGTAAAAGTAACTGATATCAGCCCTAATAACTATAAAGTTTCTTGCTTTGGGGCAAATGGGGAGGAAATCGACCTTCTTTCTTCTAACTACTTTTAAATATATCTTACTTAATTATGCCCTGTATTTACCTGCCAAACTCTACAGCTTTTTCTGAGTTGCCTGTTGCATGCTTCAGAATCACTTAAGAAGTTTCATTGTATTTGACCTCTGGACGGGAGTTATAGCTAAGCTCAAAATTCCCATGTGGTTATGGATCAAGCCTGTAATGTTTGCTCTGAAAGTGGCTCGACTGTTTCACCCCGATGATTCAGAAACTTGTAACGTTTGAATAGTCATGAAATGCTTTAAGGCAGCATTTGGAAAGTGGAATGGCCTTGACTAACTTTGGTGCAAAAAGACTTTCATTAAATATTTAGGTTACTGATTAACAACTGCTATTGGCTTTTTTTTTTTCATTCTAATGGTAGGGCAGAGGCAAGGATGTAAAGGAAAGGCAGAAGCTGGTTGTACAGTCATGCTTGATTTATGCATGTATGCTAGTAGCCGTGACTTTAATTTTGGTGAACGTTTCTACCTTTCAAAAGTGAATTGGGGAGAAAAAACCTTAAATGCTTGTAAGAACTATAAGCGGGAGATAGATCCTAGAGTCACCCATGAGCATCTTGCAATCTGAGCCGATGTCTAGAGAGGTTAGGTGCCCAAATGTACTGATGTCTGTAAACATTTACAATCAACTTGTGCATTTCAGTACTTGAACACCTGTCATTCAACAATGTTAGCATATTGAATTGGAAAACTTTTTTCCCCTCCCTTGTTTTCAAGATCTAAAACAGATATGCTTTCTTTTGTATCTCCAAAATGGTGTTTGGGTATATATCTGCATAGTGATAGTAGTGGTAGTGGTAATGGCAGCGATGTTATGTGGTTTTTAGAGCCCAAAAATTCCTACAATGGAAATGGCAACTTGTTTTCTCCTACATGGGAGCTTTCTTGTATGATAAATTAAATTCAATTAAATTCAGATCTTTATTGTCAATGCACAGCATGTGTGCAGTGAAAATGAGCCTCAATGAAAGGAATGGTGGTGGTGGTGGGGGGGACCCTTTTTTCCTCAAATTAGAATAGGAATCCTCCTTCCTTAATAGTTGAGTTTGCTAATACTAAGAGACAATATCTACATGATTTTATTTTAAAAATAACAGCACCTTATTTTAGAGCCACCAACCTCTGGAAAAACAATGGGCAGTATAAAAAATATACTCCTTTTTGCCATCCACAGATCATTGGGAATTTGTAGCTGATCAATGCCTGATTGATGTTTTCTTGTCGAATAAAGCTTAGTAGAAAAATAAAAACATCTTCCATTTTTCTCTTTATCCAGATGGTACAAAACTTTCAAGACGAATCTTGTTTCCTCATCTCTACATTGAAAGGTACATCTGCACACATTTCCTGCCACAATGTAATAGTTTTTCCGGGTCTCATACTGAGAGATGCAAGAAGGAAGAAACAGCCTATAAGCATTTTTCAAAAGTTGTTTGGTTAACATTCAACTATAAATTATGTAGCCAGATGGCATCTATGAAGCCCTCTTCTAAAAGCAATAATTACATTATTCCAGTTGCTTCTCCAAGTAGATCAAGAGGTCCTCCTGGTAATTGTTAGAGCCTTTTTAATGGGAATTTGAGAAAATTAAGCCCCAAGAGCCAAATCAGTACAAAGGCTGCTTACTATTGGGTAGGTGTTCTGGGAGGGAAATTACAGAAGTCTGCTTTGGAATTAGCCTGATCTTTCTTTTATTTTTTTACGACTAATACTCTGTGTGATAGAAAGGATAGGTCATCTTTTATCTACTTGTATGTATCTTGCTTACCACTGAAAACATTTATATTTTCTAGCAAAAAAATCCCATAATTTAAACACTGATATGCCCTCCATTCAAAATAATTTTGCAGAAATGGCATTTTTACAGTCTCCTGTTGTGCAGGCAGAATCCGAGCAGAGTACAGACCATAGAATTGTAGATATTTATAGGAGTAAAAACATAAATATTTCAATGAATTCCTGACAGGTTTTTTTTACTCTTATCTTACAGCTGAAAGTAATGATGGCTACCATATTATTCTGAAATGACCCACTTCTCTGTATATTTGGACTTGGATTAGCTGCACAGCACGATATCTCATTCTCCTTCCTGCAACTCAGTCTGTAAAGATAGAAAATCCATTGGATAAAACACTCTTATTAATCACGCGCCTTAACAAGAGGATTAAAATGTGTATTTTGGTGACTTGAGGACCACATAATGCCTTCGTGTTGTTACTGATCTAGTGATATTTTGATTCAAGTGCCTTGTTAAGAAAGTCTTGAAGTGAGCAGATGAAATAAACCACCAGGTTCTGGAATTCATCTTGGATGTGAATTTGAAATTAATTGGGCTTATTCTATTGTATCCTCTCTTTCCAGACATTTAGACTTTTTTTTTATGATTTCTACTGCTTTTCCCCTTAAAGCAGTATTTTTTTAAATACCATTTTGGCAACTTGAAGATATGTGGACTTCAGCTGTCAGAATTCCCCATACCATCAAATTGCCAAAATTCACAAACACTACTTCAGAGCAAAGAAACTACCTTTTAAGCTCATCATGAGAAAAGGTTTGTAGACCTTGTTCAATAATAACAAGGGTTTTGTTTTCCCCTTTCCCCTGATCTTTTATACCTCCAGTTTCCATTTTTAATTTTTTAATTCATTTCTTTTGTATGGGCTTCAGACTTCAAACGAAAACCAGGACAAATAGGGCCAGATCTTACTTGCAATTGAATGATGCCCCTTGTTGTAGCTAGCTTATGTTACATCATACAACTTGACTTTCCTTTGGGTTTATTGCATAGATGAAAAGGGGCTGACTCTTGAGTGAGAAAATGGGATATTGTAAGTTTGGCTTTCCCACCATTATAGCTAAGAGAACTACAACACCCTCACGGAACTGGGTGAGATTTGACTTTGAAACACAATAACAATGGTTGCAAGTGTACATAGCCTATAGTTAACCAAAAACCTAGCCACAGTCAAGGCTGGACATTAAGCGTTACTATTAAGCCAGTGGTACGTTCAAGAATAATGCATATTTTTTTTGCAAATAAAGTAAAATGGCTTGATTCACTGCATAGGTAGAAAGCTAAAAGCATAATCAGGAATATCTGGCTTTTGTGCCTTGGACTTATAACATGTGTGAAAAAAACTCTTATTTCTGTGGTTATTCCATAGCTCTGGTGGTGATTCCATGCCTTCTATCTCAAAGCTTTAAAGAAAGTGGTGTTGGATTTGCTACTTCTGGGTTTTTTTTTTCATGCTTTCTAATCTGGAAGTGTAATCTACAGGAATGTACATGCTTTGTATGTTAAAGTTCCTTCCACAAGTAGCGTGGACTTTCACATCTCTAACATTTAGAGTGGGAAGAAGCAGATCTTACGTTGCTCCCACTTTTCTTATAAGTTGCATAGAGGTGCATACAAATCACATTAAAGTAGATAAACACATGTCTAATATTATATCTTTTATATGCATTTAAGACAGACCCTTGTACCTTGATCAATTGAATGGGGTAGATGTGCAGAAGTAGCTTCTGTATAAAATTGCCTATTGGATTAGAAGCATACATAAAGAAAGCTAATGTACATCTATCACCCATATGATTGTATGATAGGCCCCAGATTGGGATTGTGCATTATATGTTAGCTTCATCATGCAACATTTGATTGACATCTATTGAGTAAATGCTCATGGCCAAAATCCTCATATATAGAGATAACTTCTTAGACCAGAATCTTGATTTATATATATTGCCTTTGTCGAGCTCTTGAAATAAAGCAAAATATTGAACTATTATACTCCCCAAACAATTCTGATAGAAACATATCATGGCACAATACAATTTGGGTTCAAAATTGCCTTTAGCACATTCCTATCTGTGTGTTGCATTTCACAATTCTGTGCTCTTAATAATTGTCTTTGTTTTACTTCCTGAAATGAACAGCCTTCATAGCAGGTTATAGCTATGTCTCTCCCCCTCCCCTCAAGGAATGGAAAAATCTTGAAAAAGTGTATTAAAAAGTGTAAACCATTTGAGTCAGTAGCAACATGTTTTTCTGCCTTAAGTCAGTGGTGGAATTCAATTTTTTTTACTACCGGTTCTGTGGGTGTGACTGGGGGGTCATGTGACTGGGTGGGCAGTTTCTGTAAGCAGGGCAATAAAGATCAGGCTAGAAACAACACCAGAATGTTTTTTTTCCTGCCTTCCTGAGAGGATTAACCCTGTAAAGTGGAAAAAAACAAAAGGAGATTTCTCCTAACAACTGGTTCTCCAAACTGCTTAGAAAATTTACTACCAGTTCTAGCGAACCTGATAGAACCGGCTGAATTTCACCTCTGCCTTAAGTGCTGCATGTTAATTCTTGTTATCCAATAAGGAAGCTGATTGGGGTTTATAAAAAAGTGTTGATCTTTGACTGCTTCAAAATACCTCTAGAATAGAGTCTTTCTGAACTGAGGACATATTTGGAAGACTGAGAGCACTTCACCAAATGAATATGCTGGGACTCCTATGCACAAATAAAATAAATACCTTTTGTGTTTAGTATGCCCAGTTCTGCATGGTCTGGATGCACTTTACTGTGGAAATAAAGAAACTGCTGGAAACGCTTAAGCAGCGTGCCAACTTTCCATTTAAAATGTAAATCTGTAAGCAAATTTTGGGATGGCAGGGATCAAGGGATAGGATTTTGAGAAATTACTGCCAGAAAATTGTATTATCTTGCTGTGTCTACAGCTATGAGACCCTTATTGGTCTGTTTTCTCTTGTACTGACCCTGACGTTTGAGAGAAAATTTTTGGGTAAAGAAAATGTTTGGTGACGAAAATAATATTAGTCGTTATAATATCTTTTAATAGCGCTAGTCTCTCAGGAAAAGCAGCTTTAAATCAATGTCTGACTTTTAAAAATGTATGCTGAATGTTTGCCTTTTGTTTTATCCCTGTTTTTTTGTCTTATTGTGAAGCCTGGTTGATCTTAATCTCGCTAAATGTTTGATATCTTCAGATGATTTGATTAGGTATTTGTGTCTTTAAGAAAGGGTATGGGAGTTTTCTTCTTTTTACTGTGTAACACAAGGACAATTTTAATTGCAATTTAAATGAAGGGAGAATGCAGGCCCAGAATAAGATTTCTGAGTGAAAGTGTCAGAATGTTTGTTTATAGATTTTTAAAAATACATATTTTGCACTGGCTATTCTACTGTTGTACAGAAAAAAAAAAGATTTGCTGTCATTCAACTTTGTGCTCTGGTAAAACTATAAATAAACTTGTTTGTTAAAAAAACAATTCTGGTTTTGAAGTATATGTATTTTCTATTTCAGGTGTTTTTTAATCATTTTAATTCCTTCTGCTTAATTTCATTTCATTCAGTGTCTGAAGACTTGTCTTTTTGCCTCTTTCACAGTCAAGACTCTAGAGAAAAAAATTACAAGTAGATTTCTACTGACAATTCTGCTGAAGTGGCTTAATTTGTTGTTTTCCCAGATTCTGCTACTGAGGAACAACAGAATAAAAATGTAGAAACAGCAAAGCAAGCTGAAATTATTTTATGTGATCATGAATTAAAGAATAGCTGAGTAGCTAAATGGTACTCATGATTTTTAGTAAAACTGATAATACAATCTATTGTGAACAGAAGACTTTGATATCCAGTATAAGTGCAATCATATTGTACTTGACCTAGTCTTACAGAGAGAGTAGCTAACCTGATGAAATTGGAGTGTGGATCTGAAATTATTCAGACTTTATGCAGATTTCTTGGCAAGGATTTTCAGAACTGGTTTGCCATTGCCTCCTTCCTAGGGCTGAGAGAAAGTAACTAGCCCAAGGTCACTCAGCTGACTCCTTTCCTAAGGCAGGACTAAAATTCACGGTCTCCTGGTTTCTAGCCTGATATCCTAAGCACTATACAACAAACTAGCTGTCAATGATTATATGCCTCCCTTAATATTTTTCCAAGGAGCAAGTGCAATGCTCTAAGATTTATGAGATATTAGGAAAATGTTCCTCCCCTGCATCTCTTGAAATTGTGATCCAGCAACTACCAGTGAGTTGAGATGCCTTGAGTCTCCCCTGCTGAATTGTTTTGTCATTTACAAATTGTGAATTGCCCCATTTCTGAAAATTTTCTATAATTAGGAACCTATTTTCAGTGGTAGCCCTGGGCATGATTCTCATGAAGCTACGGTAGTTGCTAAGAATAGTGTGTATGTGATATGAAGATGCATGAGAAAGTTTAATTGTTGGATGTCAAGCTCTTATATTGAGCAATGTTTGGATGGGCTGTGATGTGGTCTATCTGAGCACTCTAAGAAAGATAAAGGGAGCGAGCCAACTCTTGAGACAAAGAATTACATTAAGAAAAGTACATGTATAATATATTTTCTTACTCTAATAAAAAAGATTATCTCCTAATTTTTAATAGTTTCACTGTGTATTGAGTATTGGGTAGAAATGGCTCTAATAGGTTCTGAAACCCACTGTTTTTCTGAAAAATTAATACTTTTTTCCTTCTATATTTAATAAGATGTAGCAGGTAAGTTTGATGTCCATGTTTGTAAATTGCAGAACTACCAGAAGCTTTGCAGGAGTGTCTTAAAAGAAAACTGATTTTCTGCTTCTTCATAAAATAACAAAGCTTTTAACATAGAATGAACAATGCAACCATGTTTTAAAAAAGCAAAAGTAATTGCAGGCTAATCAAAGAATACAAAGAGCAACTTTCCTGAGAACTTGAACAAAGTACTTGAACAAAGATATTTCAATACTACATAATGTTAGCATATAAAATTTCAGTGTATCTTATCAAGAAAGTTTATGTTGGTTTGTGGACCACTTAAACATGTTTGCAGTAATTGTTTTGTTATCAGTGGCTGAGCTCATTGCATTTAATATTATCCATTTCCCCACTCCTGTGTCTCAGCAAATCCAGCATTCTCCATTTTGACAAGGCTTTTTATTTTCATTTGCTCTCACCATATGTATGCTATTACCCGTCACCCTACTCCTGATTTACCTAGGAAATTCTGTTAAATTCAGTGGGGCTTATTTGGGGAAGAGAGGGAAATCACAACTATGTTTTTCTGTAGACATGTGACTTCTTTGGCGTTCAATATGGAGAGAGAATTACCAACTGAACCACAATGTAAAGTGTTTAATCATAGCTCTGCTTCCCAATCTTTGTCCTCTTCTTATGCCCCCTGCAGCATAACAACCTAAATGCATTTATACTGCCTCTCAAAACATTGTTTTGTTTACCAATATGCTTTTCAAAATATTGATGTATTTTGGAAGATTCTTTAATGGGAGAAAACCTTGATAGCAAAGATAAACTTATTTACCACTACTGCTCTTTTAGCCTTATCGTCGATTATCACAAAAAGAAATTTAATGTTTGAGGTCTTGTCATCAATTATTCAACTCAAATGATCACTTCAAAAGTAATCTTGATTGGTATTTAATAATTATTAATTAATCAATGCACTAAAATAGCTGTAAATGATATTAGACTCCACTTCTAATTTGGCATTAGACATGTTCTCACATGCCAAACTTTTTAAAAATGGTGTTAGATTCTTGGAGGCTGCATAGAAAAGTCCCTGTGGTTTTCTCCACAAGGTTATTCAGAAATAGTTTGTTATTGCCTCATTCCTAAGACTGAGAGAAATTGACTGGCCTAAAGTCACAGTCTCACAGTTTCTAGTCTGATGTCTTAAAATCACCAAACTGGCTTGCTTTCTCACACAAACCACTCTCTTATAAAAAGATACTAATACAAAGATACTAATACTAACACCTCCCCCTTTCCCCTCTTCCGTCAAGCAGGAAAGAAGGAAGGAAGGCTAAGAAAAAGTAAAGAAGGATTACCTTCCTTAGACGTAACAATACAGGCAGACAAGGAGCTTTTTAGCTACTCTCTCCCCTGACTAGCTCACATGGTCCCTCAGGATTAAGGTGGTCAATAAATTAAACAAACAAACAAATAAACAAATGTCAAGCATAAGCTTCACCTTTTATTTGTTTTCTAACCCTTCCACTTTTCTCTTAACAAGTAAGGGTGGAGGCAAGGAACTGTCTTTTTGTCAGTATTACCCAAGCAACATCATTATAATTCACAATATCAAGGGCAAAAGTTCATACAATCTCCGTTTAAGAAAAACAACTAGGTAAAATAAGTTCTGATGCAAAACAGGAGGATGCTTACATATAAGGTACAGCTGGAAGAACCTCTTAAATTGTGCTTTAGAAATAAATAAGTATGACTGATGAAATATCTTGAAGAGGACTATCTGATGGATTTTGCACAACACTGCACACTTTTTCTGGTTCTCTTCAGTTTCACACAAGAGTCAAATTCAGGTCAGTCTGAAGAAATTCCAGATAAATATTAAGCAATGATTACAGTCTGAGAAAGCAGGAGGCCCGAGGACAAATAGATACTATGCCCTACTTAGGGATGGTTGGATTTTATTCTTCTGATCTACACATTGTACTCACATTCAGTTTTCATGTAAATTGATGCAATATAGTATTAAAAATCTCAAATTTAATCTCATGGATTTGGGGATGATATTTATAGATTAGAAAACTAAAAAGTGGAACAAAAAGAAGCCTCAATCTATCACATTCATGATTTATTAAATCCTGTGCTTTCAAAACAACCTGACAAACATAAATTTAATTGCAAAACTTTTCTTGACAAAATTACAGTTGATAGATTTCAGCTGCTGAACTTCTGCATGTCAGTGCAATGAGTGGTGTGGCTTGAGGCTGTGATGGTTCATCCTGAGTTAAGATGAAGTTCAATAAAGACAAGAACAAGATACCATTGGAAGGTCTTTTAAAAAACTTGGCATGCTATAAAATGAATTAAACAAGATCTTGAATTATAAATATTTTTGAAGTAAACTATCTTTCAAGATGTTGCTCTCTAGGAAATCTGCTTAGAAATTATACCAAAAATATTTGCTTTTGTTTGATGAATTCTCTGTGGATTTTTAAAGAAGAATGTAATGAACAACATGCATTAGATTGAGAAAAAAGGGGAATTTAAAATTACTAATAGTAATTGTGGCCTTCTAGAAAAAACACCCATGCCCTTATTTGCAAAAAAAACATGGACCAAGTAACACAAACCTTTTAGCAAAATAAAACATCTGTGCTGAAAGTATATATGTTTGCAACCGCTTGATCTTGTAGGAAATATAGTTTCAGTTGCAAATTGACTTCCGTGGACCTTACACCATACCTAAGTGGACAATAGAGGGGACGTGCATAAGTGCATGTATTTATGGTCCCTATCATTCTATTTTCTTATTTTTCTAATTCTTGTATCCGTTTTTACTCACTTTTGATTGTTTTGTATTGTTATTGTATTGTTACTGTTTGACAAATTCTAATAAATAAATAAATAAATAAATATGTCATTGGTGAAATTTCAGTCTCCTTATAATATACCTTTTGAAGTTTAACAAGAAAGTGATATTGCATATAATAATGGGGAAAAAGTGCCATTCCAAATGCTGCCTGACCTACTATCTTTTAAAACAAAGTGATTAGATAAACAAACAAACAAAAAGTCTATTGTTTACTATGGTACTTCTAGAAATTGGTGAATTCAGTTTTCTAGGTCTAAATTTTCCAGTCTTGACAATTGGCAATCTTGGCAAATTCAAGTTCTGGAATTCCACACTCAGTATGGCCATAACTAAGAATTATGGGAATTCCAGTCCACACATTTGGAAGCGATCAAAGTTGAAAAATGATAATCTGACCATTCAGATGGCATTTTTCACTTAAAAGGTTTACCACAATTACAGAGTGCCTGGGTTTTCTGTCATCTCTATTTGCTAGGTCAGAAATAGGCTAACGTGCACATCTTTGTTGTTTCTGGATTACATTCTCAGCCTGCCTTACCACAGGCCATACTTCCAAGATGTTGGGAATGGTCAGGCATCAATACGGATAGTCCTCGACTTACAACAGTTCATTTAGTGACCATTTGAAGTAAAAATGGCACTGAAAAAAGTGACTCATGATCCTTTTTCACACCTATGACCATTGCAGCATCCCCATGGTTACGTGGTCAAAATCCAGGTGCTTGGCAACTGGTTCGTAGTTTTGACGGTTGCAACATCCTGAGGCCATGTGGATCATCTTTTGCCAAGCCAAGTCAATGGGGAAGCCAGATTCAGTTAACAACCCTGTTACTAACTTAACAACTGCGGTGATTCACTGAACAACTGTGGCAAGAAAGGTGGTAAAATGAGGCAAAACTCACTTAACAAATGTCTCACTTAGCCATAGAAATTTTGGGCTCAATTGTGGTGATAAATCAAGGACTACCTGTATCTACAAAGCCAGAACTGGTCTCTGCCCTAAAGAAATTGCTGCTAAAAACTAAATCCAGAATCATATGAATTAGTGGTTTCAACAGGGCTGTAATTGAAAAGTGTAATGACATTTCTTAAGGTCTAGTCCAATAATTCTCTATCTTGCTAGATGTGCTTGGGACCATAGTTTTAATAGCTGAGTTATATATACCCACTTGCATTTTCCATGTGAATTGTTTTTTTTCAGATCCACATACATCTTCATTCCCAAAAGAATGAAAGAGATAGGGAAAAGATCGATAGAATTCTTTATTGGCCAAGTGTGATTGGACACACAAGGAATTTGTCTTTGGTGCATATGCTCTCTGTCTACATAAAAGGAAACGGTACATTTATCAGGAATCATAAGATACAACACTTAATGATAGTCATAGGGTACAATAAACAAAGCATACTAGGAAACAATAATCAGTATAAATCGGAAGGATACAAGCAACAAGTTACAGTCATAGTGGGAGGCGGAAGGGTGATGGAATGATGAGGAGAATAATAGTAATGCAGATTTAGTAAATAGTTTGACAGTAAAAAAACCTAAAATTCTACAAATGATTTGTATCAATTAGTATACTGTAGATTGAGGCAGATGAGGGGATTTTCATCACTGCACAGTGCCCATAGTGTCTTCATTATAAAATAATGAATAACCTTATTTTAAGTGATATCCTAGATGTTTCCAGAAAACTAGTTTCAAAACAAATCTGTAGCTTCTAATCTGAAAGACCACTGAAAGAATTTCCTTTATCTAAGTTTCCCCTTTAACTGTTCCACTTTAAATGTAATGAATTTCCCATTTCTTCTTTCTGCCCTGATCCTTAGTGGGAAATTACAGTGTACAGTACTAGATATTTGTTTCCTTGGCAAGCAAGGCTTGATTTAATCCACTGCTCACCTGATAGTGGAGTAGGACAGAACACAAGTTACCTAAGGTACATTTTTTTTCTTACTGAGTTATTTAATCTGTACATTTCATTCCCACAGCTCTCAAAATGTCAGTTGTCTCTCTGTCTTCCTTAAATACAGCTGACCTCGTGTCTTGACCTGGCGAGTGCCTGGCATACTCTGTTTACTAGTTTTACAAGCTCGTCTTTGAAAAGGGATATTTTTGGACATGGCAATGAAGACATTCTTTGTGACATAAACCCCTAAGGAGTCCTGAAATATAGCAACCCCACCACATAATTTATGCTGACTTTAGGAAGTTTTGCATAGTCCTTTTGTAGGAAGCATCATTGGTATTCATGAAATTATTTCCATTTGCTTGCTAGTGCTTTGTTGATAAACATATGAAGTTACACACACACACACACACACACATATGCAGATCTAGGTCTATTCGGGTCTTTTCACGTGTAAGTTTCAGAATCTCTTTATATATGTGGGACAGAGGCATTTCTACTGACTCTATAGCAGCAGCAATAGCACTTAGACTTATATACCATTTCACAGTGCTTTACAGCCCTCTCTAAGCAATTTACAGAGTCAGCCTATTGCCCCCAACAATCTGGGTCCTCATTTTACCCACCTCGGAAGGATGGAAGGCTGAGTCAACCTTGAGCCTGGTGAGATTCAAATTGCCAAATTGCAGGCAATTGACAGTCAGCAGAAGTAGCCTGCAGCATTGTATTCTAACCACTGCGCCACCAGGGCTCTATAATTGTAGTTTTGATAATAGCTTGACTTGCCTAAATTCAGAATGTGATGGTTTAACCATTATTTATCCCACATAAGGAAAACTGTAATAGTCTAATTATTTTATCCCAAATGCCATTGATGAAAAATAACAGATAAGTGCTTTATTGTACAGCAGCTATGCTCAATCATGGAATTTTAAAGGAGGTCAGAAACACTAGCTCCCATTTCCTTCCATTACTGTATTCTTAGTTTTCCACACCATTCTTCTTATCAGATCTGAAGGAAGGCAAGAGTGGAAGTGTGGCATTCTTTAGGAGGGAGAAGAAAGAAATCTGAAATGACTGAGCAGGGAAGATGACCTCTGGGGGGAGGGGATAGTCCAGTCACCATAGAGCCCTCCCACACCAGAAGGAAGAGCCAAACAACAAACGGGTGCGATTCAAGGTGTTGGTTCTTACCTTCAAAGCGCTCCATGGCTTGGGACCCGGGTACTTACAGGACCGCCTG
>JAEANM010010964.1:0-15523 GCA_017656035.1 Myanophis thanlyinensis
AATAAATAAATAAATAAATAATTGGATCTTTACGTAGTCTTTGTGTTTGACAATATAGTGGGTGCATTTATCAATCCAAAAGGGAACTGAATTGAACTGTGCTATACAGAGATCACTAGGCTGTTTTGATTTGATTCTAAATAATTCCAGATGTATAGTAGATAGCAGACTGTATTTCAATGGAATGCATGGGAATTGTTTTCTAGCACAGGGGTCCTCAACCCCCAGTCTGTGCATCAGCAATGGTTCATGGTATGCCAGAAACTGGGCCGCGCAAACAAGCCCCAGCCACAGGATACAGGCAGCATGCAGAACTACGCCCCCTCTGGTCCATGGAAAAACTCCACAGAACTGGTTCCCGGTCCCTGTTTTGACCCAGGCATCCCAAAATCACAAAGCAGACTTCTTGTCCTGACAAAAAACCTTTTTATTAAGCTAATATGAATTCTTCTCATTCACATCCAGCAAAGTCCCAGCAAACAGTCTTTCAAGGGTGGATTTACAACCACAGACCTTATCAGGTTTGGAGAGCTGCCAGGCCAATATCTTCCAAACGCAATGCTGTACAAGAAAGTAGTTGGCATGGAGTCTCTGAGAGTCACAAACAAATCTTCACACTAATTAAGCAAACTAATTGTCTCCTGCAAACTCCACTCCCCTTTCACTCTTTATTCCCTATGGGAGGGGCCATTCATCGCCCACCTGTGTTTTTACTCCCGACTTGGCCCTTGTTCCTTAACTGTTCCCTTCTCCTGGCAGCTCTTTGTATGTGTACATCAGGGACAGGCTCCAGCTGTTCTTCTGCCCCACCGATCTCTGACTCCGAAGGCAGCTGATAAATGTCGGACAGCCATGGCCCTATTTCTGCCTCCAATGCAGAGCACCCATCACAGCCTTTCCCAGACTCCAGGACTGGCCCATATTCCTCCCCAATCTCCTCACTGTCTGAGTCTGCCACCAGCTCTGCTGGGCACTGGCAGGTCACAACACTCCCTAAAAGGTTAGCGGCCAGCTTTCTAGTACAATGAATACTGACTCAAGACAATTGCCTGAGATGGAGAAATGTTATCCCCAACCACCCCGCTTTCATGTACAGAAGCTGATCACTTTGGTGGGGAAATCACTGATTCCCTCTGGTGGTGGAATATTATCCTACCAGAAGAGCACCCCAAAGAAGACACAAACATATGTCTTATTAACAGGGAATTTTATTGGTTGTTCAAACCTGTAATATATATAAACAATAAGTTAAATAAAGTAAAAATATTAAATAACAAGAGAGGGTTCCAGCCCCCATAGAAATTATCTGTTCATTGAATAAAAGAATATTATAAAAAGCTAATACTATATGTGAATCACAGAAAACAAGTAAATTGCCAAAGTATACATTAAACAACATTTTACGTGACTACTCAAGTTGATCAAATTCCAGTCTTGTTCGGGTTATATTCAGACTCAGAAGAGATGGTAGATGTATTTGGAAATTGGGACATTTATGGAATTATCCCTGAGAATACATTTGACCTTAAGACCGTAGACACCAATTTACATCATTTTTCTATTGCTCATACTTTGATCAAAGTCTTTTGAGCATCCCATTAAAATTTCCAATATTCCATCTCAGGTCCTGCTATTCCAGGACCCTTTAGCTGAGCTGTGTTAAATCTTGTGCTATTGAATGTTGGTGGAATTTTGACACATGATAAAATGTAGCCACTTTACTGCTAAACAATTACAGTCAGATCTGTCATTAGGAAAGTGACCCAGGGTCCACAGAAGTTTCTAGAAGACCAAGATGGAGGTAGGTCCTGCGAGAATGCTGAAGTACGATGTCGATTTAACTGCGTTGAATACAACTCTCTTATCTCATGAATTTGTATCCGGGAAATGTAACTCTGATCATTATAATTTCAAAAATTTCCTAACACTTGCTTCCTAAGACCTTCAAACAAAATGTCTCATGCATTTCTGAACTTTTATAAAACAAAATACCAGAAATCATTTGAGTTTAAGTTCAAAACATTTATCAACCATAGCTCCAATTACTTTCAAACTGAAGCACTTTCTTATGGATTGCCTTCATTTTTTTTTTTAATTCTTGAGACATTCTGCTTCCTGTCTTACTGAGCAGAAATGACCTAGAGCCAAAGCTCTGTATGGACCTAAAATCTTTCTACTATTTTAAAAATGAAGGACCTGCTCACGTAGAGAAATAATGCAGACTCTAATCTTGGGAGTTTAAATAATGTCATCAGTAGCACATAGGTATTCCCAACATTATTTTTACCACAGTGCAATTATTTCAGATTTTATATGGCACAAACGCTTGAGGATGAAAAAATATTCTCGGGTGGGCCATAAAATGGATCATTTGCTTAAAACCTCATTTTATCTCCAACATAGTTGGGAAGATACTAACGAACAAAGTGCCGAGACTGGTTCACGTGTAAAACACAACTGGAGTAAAATCTATCAGTAATGTTTAATGTATTGTTGTATCTACACTATTATTTTCATAGAAACTGGAATGTCAGTAAGTATTGAGGAAAGATGTACTTTTACCTCAATATTGCATCAGATTGCATTTTCAATTTTTTTTTAAAAAAAGGCAGTTTAAAAGGCAGCTAAATAATAAAGCAAATATCAACTCGACAGTGCAACCCCAGTGAAAGTCTTTTAAATGTCATTCAAATTAATATTGCATTACTTTAAAATAATTGTAGATTTCTGTACAACAGTGCTAGCCGTTAGTAAGTTAATTATCAATTTTAAAACCTTACTAAAATCTTTTTTTTTTTAAACTCCCCCATTAAGATTGTACAACACCAACTGTTCTATGGGACATGATTTAAATCCCACTTCAATGTCTTATTTAAGTGTTAAGTAGGGTGGTTTGGCATGGGATAATTTTTGTATTGTTCCCAGCAATGGCTTGAGCATTTCTCCCTCCAGAGAGAAATTGCCTGAACTTTAACAAAGGAATCCCACAAGACCTTGACCGTCAGGTCACCACCAAAGAACCATCAACTTCAAAGCAGGGCTTGGCATTTCAACACCTGCAAAGACTTGGTTCAAATTCCATGTGTCTGGTGACATGGCTAACACCAAGCAAAGGAAAAAGCGCCCCTCCCCTTTCATTTCGGAGGGTAGAAACTTTTGAAGTGGATTTTGTTCATGTTGGAGTCAATCCAAGGGATGTATCTGCTGACTCTGGTGTAGACGCCTGGCTTCCCTTCCTTTGCACAGCCATCTCCCCAGCTGACGATCCCGTAGAGAACCATCCTGTCGTTGTACATGCAGGTGAGGGGCCCGCCTGAATCCCCCTGGAAAGACCAAGCAAGAAGGAAAAGTTATCAGCATGGGAAGGTAGCATCGTTTGAAAGTACAATTTCAGTTGTGGTCTCTTGTCTTCACAGCAGCGACTTGTTTTCTCCAGGGACAGGAAGAAGCGTTGGCAGCTTCGGCCCTAACACCGAGGAGCTCATCTTTCCCAGATCCCTGACTTCCAACAGAAACCACTGCTGAGGGAATTTGAGTCTTGCAAGTCACAGATCTGACTCAGATTCTCAGTCACAAAACAATGTACGAGAAACCAGCTAGTTGCAAGGGGGCATCTATTCCTCTAGTTGTCCCCTTTCCTCTTCTTGGGCATTTCTGTTGTGGCCCACCAGCTGCCAGCAGAGCTGGTGGCAGACTCAGACAGTGAGGAAGTTGGGGAGGACCTTGGGCCAGTCCTGGAGTGAGGGGAAGGCCCTGATGGGTGCTCTGCATCAGAGGCAGAGATGGGGCCAGGGCCATCCTACAGTTATCAGCTGCCTTTGGAGTCGAAGGTCAGTGGAGAAGAAGAATGGTTGGAGCCTGTTCCTGATGCACGTATGCACAGAGCTGTCAGGAGAAGGGAACAACTAAGGAGCAGGGGTCGACTCGGAAGTAAAGGCACAAGTGGACGCTGAATGGCCCCTCCCATAAATAGAAGCAAAGGGGAGTGGTAGGAGACAATTAATTCACTCATTATTGTGAAGATTTGCTTATCTGAGTTCGTGCCTCGACTGGAAACTCATCCTGGCAACTATCCAAGGGCTGATAACGTCTGTTTTTATAACAAAACCTTGAAAGGTTTAACGCCAGGACTTTTCTGGATGTGAATGAGCAGAATTCACAGTAACCAAATAAAAAGGGGGTTTTGGGGGGGCGACCAAAAGCCTGTTTCATGATTCTGTTAAGCCTGGGTCAGAACAATTTCTAACCCAGCCATCACATGGTGGCCTCCCACCATTTCTGTTTTGCAAGCAGGTTTATGCTGATGAGCCACACCATGGAAAGAATAATTAAGGATGCAGCTCCGTTTTGCAGCATGCCAACTTTGTCTCATGTTTAAACAAGGAAGTAAAGAGAGGAGCGGCAGAATTTATTCCCCGATGAAAACTTTCGGCATGCACACTCTTGCCCATGAATGACCTTCAACTGGCACACTTAGTGTTAAGCCTGCTTAGCAAATCTCAGCTGCTGGGTCCAAACAAGTAGAGATAGTTCTCAACTTATGACCAGAATTGAGCCTAAAATTTCCATCGTTAAGCAAGACAGTGCTTAAGTGAATATTCTCCCATTTTATGAGTTTTCTTGCCACAGTTGCTAAGTTGAATCACTGCAGTTGTTAAGTTAGTAACACGGTTGCAAAGTGGCTTCCCCACTGGCTTTTCTTACCCAAAAAGTCATAAAAGGTGCATCACGTGAGTCTAGGATGCTGCAACCATCATAAATACATGCTAAGCATCCAAATTTTGAACGTATGATCATGGAGGAGCTGCAAGTTGTGTGAAAAACGGTCTTGTCACTTTCTTCAGTGCCAATGTAACTTCAAATGGTCACTAACAAATAGTTGTAAGCTGAGAACTGAATTATCCAGACAAAGAAACCATATTGTGGCTTAATGTCTGGGTGTACCCAATGTTTGCTAAGCAATAGTTGAGTTCTGATGATATATTGCATGTACTACCCATCTCAAATTAGGCAAGCTTAGCGTTTTACAGAGATTCAAGTCTACTCTGCGTAGTAGCCCACTTCACACCAAAGTATTCTGTAGTTACCAAATATATAAATGACCCCTAAACACACTTACGCTGCATGAGTCAGCTTTCCACTCCAAGTCTGAAGCGCAGAGCATGTTCTCGTTCACCTTGTGACCTTCGTAGTATCTTTTACACATGGGCTGGGCTAATAACTGTACTCTAGCTGATTTCAGTACTCGTGAGTAGTAAATGGCTGCTGTAGACAAAACAGATAAAACTGGTGTGGGACAAAATGGATGTGAACTTTTTTACTTCAGAGAAAACAAGAATGGAGTGAGGATTCCCACAGGCCCAAACCTTGCTTGTAGCCATGTTCCAACCACATCTGCAGAGTCTATTCTTCACAACTTTGAGGTTTTGCAAGGGTGGAACTGCAGGTATGCTCCAGACCCATGTTGGCAAACCTATGGAATGCATGCCGGAAACGACATGCCAAACCATCCTGCGAGCTCTCCGACACACCAAACCTTCCTGGGTGCCATGTGCAGCCCTGATGGCTCCACATCCTGTTCTTGCGCATCATCGCACACCAGCCAGCTGGCTTTTGCCCCGCAGGAGGGCTAAAATCTGGAAGCGCAGCATCCCAGTGTGCACATATGCTATGAGAACCAAACGTTCTGTTTCCGATATGCGCATGTGTGCTGGCTAGGTGTTTGTGTTCATTGTACGCACATGTGTGCTGTGCTGGGTTGCTGTACTTCTGGTTTTCCACGCTCCCGTGCGGTGAAACCCAACTGGCTGGCGTGCAACACTGCGCAAGAACGGGATGCAGAGCCAGCTGGCTGGCACATGACGATGCGCAAGAACGGGATGCAGAGCCAGCGAGGCTGCGCATGTTTCATGGGATGGTTTGGTGTGTCCTTCTGGCACGAAGGTGACATCAAAGGTTTGCTACCTCTGGTCCAGACAGTCAAAATAGGGCCCATAATAGTCAAAGCTTCACCCATTTCTCATGCATCACATATAAAAATAGGCAGACCTTCAACCATATCATGGTGGCCGCCATCTTGTCTATTTTTTCCCATACCCTGAGGTGCCTGAAGGAAGGGAAAAACCAACCACTTACTTTTGTTTTGTTTTCCATAGCCAGAAACTTCACAGTGGGAATGGTCTCTCAGCATTAAATTTTCCGAGGGCAAACAGATGGTTTTGACAATGGCCGACTCTTTTGCACATTGGCCAGAAGAAGACCTGATCTTTATTAGGGCTAAAAGAAAAGAGAAGGGGAAAAAAAAATATAGCAAAAGTTTTGTTTTTCAGCATGAAAAACAAACCAGAAAGTTTTGTGCTGGGCAGGAAGACAATGCAAAAGGTCACTTACCGATATCGTTGTTATAATCTCTATTTTGTTGTGAATACGCCTCGTGGATTATAAGCCTTTCAACGCTGAATTCTTGATCGTTTGGATTGGTGACATTTGTTGCAGACCTTCCCAGTCTAACTATGAGCCGCGATGTATCGGAGCCACTAAACCCCAAAAAAAAGGAAAACGGTGTACATCTGTGAATTTCAGAGAGCATTTCCACCAAGCAATTTCATCTTCTCATTGTTTACTTGCCAACCCTTTACAATAATCCGACTCGTTATATTCTTTGCGCAGACACACAAAGCGCTTGGTGAAATTCAGCTCGAAAAGACCTACGTCATTTCTAGCTGTTCTTGTGTGCTTAAAGTGGTCTTTGCCCGAATTTTCCATCTCCAACCAAAGTCAGCCTCAAGGGGGCATAAAATCTGTTTATTGTTGTTGTTGTTGTTTTTAAACCTGGAGCACTGACATTAACTGAGGACAGAGGCATGGAAGCAGGATAGAGAGAGGGACTGGGGGGGGGAGTGGAGTTGCTAATCCAAGGAGGGGTAGAGAGCATCTGACTGCAACTGGGCTTTGAAACTGAACAGGTCCAGCCAGATTAGTCTATGGAAAGGAGATCAGAGGAAGCTCCAGGACAAAAAAAAAAAAAAAATCAAATTCTGGACTAGGAAAACATCCCCAGAAGAAGATAAGAACAAATCACTTCCCACACAGTTGCTAAGAGGTTGTCAGAAACTGAACTCAACTTGAAGGAGACTTCACTTTCAAGTGAATACAGAATTAACAACATAATGCAGCAGTTGCAAATCTATTTCTAGGAGAATAGGTCTTTTCTAATTTTATTAAGGTAATTACTTCTGCATCAGCTCGGGAGATTATTTTGTATCAGTCAGACGACTACCCTCCTTTCACTGCTGTAGAAGCTGACACTGTCCAGACAATTGACGTAGCAATGAAGATGAGGCAAAGGATGTTTGGGTGGGGTACGTACATGCCCGAGAAGCAGTGCGCTGCGGTTAGGACCCAGCAGGGGTCAATGAGGCTGCCACCACAGAAAAACTGATTCCCTCTGGTGTGAAAGATAGTGGCTATCCAAGGCTGGGACTCAATAGGGGCCGTCTGCCCACCCACGATCTTGAAGTTCCTGCTTAAGCTCCTCTGGCCACAGGTCCTGCCTATGAAACGAAAGAAAAGAACAACACATTCCTCAAAGATTTGCTCCAATGACAACAGGAAGCCTTTTGCCCTCATCACCTTAGATTCTCACACAACATTAAGATTCTCTGTCCTGGGAAACTTCCTCCAACATGGCTGGTTTTACTAAAGCACATTCTCAGCTGACCAAACTTTTGTAAAAAGCCTTCGCCCGGTCTCTATAACTTTAGACTACAAAATGCAAAGGGACTTCCATTCTGCATCCCCCCACAAAAAAACCCCAACTCTTGCATATTTGGGAAGGAACCTAGCAGGTTGGGTAGGGAGGAGGTTGAAATAGATTTTTACAAATATTTCTGCAGCTTCTGCAAAGGCTTTTCAGAAATTGAGAAGACACAAAAGGGAGCAGCAAAGATGTTTGAACCTGCAAACACCTGGAAGCAATATGATCCCCCATCCTGGGTACCAGGTCCGTTCTCTTTCACTGATGGCACCTAAGAGCTCAATTATGGAGACATCTATGCCCCTTCAGCTGTTTCACAACTGAAATTCTCCCAGCTGCCCCTGTTGAGGTTACAGGAGGCTCCAGGTGAAGATCACCTGAAGGTCCATTATTCGTGACCTCTCTTCTAGTTAGCTCCTGTTGCCCAGACTTGCAAGTTGGGTTAAAAAGGGCTAAAAGGAGCTTGGCAAAGAGAAATTCTCTGAACAATGGATAAGCTATAAGCTCCCTCTCATTTTGGGAATACTTTAGACTCCTGTAAAACCACTTAAAAATGGACAGCCTTGAGAAATCCATCACTTCTGCACTACAATAGAACATCTTACAAACATTTTTAAAAAGCAATTGCCAAACAGGTTCTTATAATAAAATTTGGATCTTCGGGGACCTGTATACTGCACAAGTCAAAAAGAGGGCTGGAAAAATATTTACAGATCGCTCACATCCTATACATAAATTGTTTCAACTCCTACCCTCAAAATGACACTATAGAGCACTGGCACACTAGAGCAACTAGACACAAGAACAGTTTTTCCCCAAACACCATTGCTTTGCTAAACAAATAATTCCCTGAACGCTGTCAAACTATTTACTAAGTCTGCATTACTACTATCTCCTTCCACTTATGACTATAACTTTGTTGCTTGTATCATTACAATTTATATTGTTTATTCTTTCCTAGTATGATTTGATTGCTTATTTGTACCCTATGACTATCATTAAGTGTTGTATCTTATGGTTCTTGACAAATGTACCTTTCTTTTTATGTTCTCTGAGAGCACATGCACCAAAGACAAATTCCTTGTGTGTCCAATCACCCTTGGCCAACAAAGAATTCTAATCTAACCAGTGCAAAGTAGAAGAAAACAGACATCTCACATCACATCTTTGTTACAGTGCTTTTTCTAATGCAGCCTAGAACTGCATTAGCCATTCCAACAGCTGAGCCTCGCTCTTGGGCTCCGCTTTGTGTCTGTGGCCTCATCACATCCTTTTCTGATGTAACGTTTCCAAATCACAAATCCTCTATCTTCTATCTGTGGTTTCTGTTTTTCTCCCCTACATGTAACGCCGTACACCTTTCTCTATTAAGGAGCCTCTTCTCCATCTTACTGCACTCTTGGCCAAGTTTCAAGAACTGCAGATTTCAAATATGATACGGCAAGCTGACTTCATGTGAATGTAATTACCATCTCTTCAGTCTCTGATTTTGGGTCTATCTATATAACAACTTACCGCTTTGACATGTGGGTATGTCACAAGATGTCACAGAAGTACGATACCCCTTCCGAACATAACACCATGGCTTAGAACGGTTATCTGGATTCCTAGAAAACCATAAAACATCTTCATAAGGGTTAACGCTCCAAAAGGTCAGAAACAACTTCGAAGATTCATATTAAAGATTCCTTATAGCATTAACCCTGCAAGAACTTCATATAATTCTTTGACAAAAAAAGAAGATAATTCCTGAACCTTCTGAAAAATAACTTTTGATCAATGACATGTTGCCACAGCCAAAAATCCTTCTTTTATTTAGCTGATAGAAAAAAAGTTAGCCTTGTACCTGGCCACCTTAAGAGACTATGTCAAAGAAAGAAAAAAAATAAGAATATGTCATCTGTCACCAGAATTGCCAAATCTGCACCACTGCTTTTATTTGTGCAAAACATCAGAAGGCACCATCCAAATGTATAAATGGGAATGTGGAAGGCAGGAAACAACCCTGGTTGCAAAGGGCAATAGATTATATACTAGCATTATTACCTGCAATAGTTGTGTCTGCCTAAGCCGAGCTCCAGTGCATTCTCCATGTGCGCGTTGTAGGGCCACCTCTTGAGTAAGTGGGAGTCCCAAGACAGGCACCTTTCCCCATTCTCGTTCTTTGACTCAGTCCCTCTGTAGTCGGTGCCATCCCCAGCGTAACATCTGGTTTCAACATCTGAAGGAAAGAAACGAGTCAACACTGAGTCATGACTAAGAGAGGAGTCCTGATTTCAGAACCTGCACAAGGAAGCTTCCATTTCCTCCCTTTGGGTCATTGTTAACAGCCTTCTCCAGCCACAAAAGGCTTTTGCAACCCTGAAGGAGGGTGCAGGAGGGCTGTGTGTATCTGAAGGCCAGATTATCTTACCCAACCAGTTCCCCAACTGAAGAAATGGGAAAAAATAATAATTGTGAAGTACCTATCTCACAGTGCTTTCCATCATACCCTTCAGGACACAGGCAGGACTTAATATGAGAAAACAGCCCATAACTCAAGCAGGTTCCTCCATTCAAACAGCCACAACCTGTAATCAGATATTTGAAAAAAAATAATTGTATTATTGTATTACATTATTATGTATTAAAACATAAATACGTAGTATGTGTTACGTACACTATGGGCTTAGTGTATGTAACGCTTAGAACTCGAATTTCATTGCAGGCCACAACAGGGTTGTGTTTGACCTGGGAGGGGGGGGGGCTGGTGGGGGCATGGCCAGGGTGGGCATGGCCAGCTTGACGTTACTTGTGTTGTAGGTGCCGGTAGTGGCCCAAGCTCTCTGCCAGCGAAAATGGGCTGCCAAGCTCCATTTTTAGCTTTGACAGCCTCCTGCAAACCTCTGTTAGTGAAAACAGAGCTTGGAAGGGCCCTCCCGAGGTCCATGAGCCGGTCCTTTGCTGTTTCCAGGGCAGCCGCTCAGGCCATATCTAAGCACCCCTTGGGCCAGATCTGGTCCCCAGGCCTTGAGTTTGCCACCCCTAGATTTAGTGGACCCAAACTGCCCTTACAGCTCTTTGGCCCTCCTCCCCTCTCCCGCCATGAAAGTTGCTGTTCCTTAGAGGTTAAAGACCAAACACGTGGTGGCAATTTGTAATTTGGTACGTGACCAAACTATGGCAGTCTTTAAAGGGCAACCAGAAGGAGAAAAGTTTATTTACCTTTATAGTCATATTTAATTTTCCTTGGCAGCTTCTGTTGTCTCTGCCAAAGGTAAGTCTAAAACAGAAGAACATCTATAAATACTCACACATGGATTAATTAATATTAACAACTTTTTTCTTATTTGACCCAGCTACAAAACAAGACTTTGTTGTTCCTCGAGGAAACTCTGGATCTCATTTATTTTCTCCAGTGAGAATAATTCAGGAAGAGTTACTGGCAGATGTTAGCATATATGCCCCTCTAAACATTGATTCCCCAACTGCATCATTAATATAAAAGGGGGAAAAATGATCGCCTATTGATGGAGAAATCAAATTAAACTGTATTTAAGACATGTAATAAATTAAAATTTATTTGATTAAGTCTAGCTCCTTACAAAAAGTTGGTACAGATCTCCCCTTGAAAAGAAAGCTATGGGTTCTAAAACATCTGGATGATTTTGTTTTAAAAGACAGCTCAGAAAACTGTAGGCAGCATTCACAAATGCATCTACAATGATGTCCAATTACTAAAATAATTTTGTGAACACATCTAGCACAAACCTGGGCGTTTTACAGTCCTCAGGACACATCTGGCTCTTCCTTGTTCAGCCCATGGGAATTGCTTTTATTTTGAAGGCAACTGTTATTTCACCCCCCCTACCCCCCGCCCCCCCCAATTTATGTATGTCCATGCATGCATCTGCCCGGCCCTGTTGGTTCGACCCTCCACAACAGTTCCAATTTCTTGTGTGGTCCCTAGGAAATATTAATTGCCCTCCCCATCCCACATAGAGGTTTCTCCTACATCCTTATAGTAATTAGATGAGCTGTCCCAAGGATATGAATTTAAAAAAGGCAATCTGGCAGCTGCAAAGATATAAAGTTCAGCTTGTTTTGATGTATGGAAAGAATTTCAATCACAGCAACTGACTTGAATTTTCTTTTAAACTCCCACTGAAGATAACCCTGTCCTGATGTTAGCAGCAAAATGTTCTCTACTCTGCTCGACAAAGAGCAGGTCAAAGGCATCAGAAAGGAAGGCTAGAAGCATCAAAAGCCTAGAAAACAGTCCAGTATTTGGGGGGGAATGCAGAATATATAAAAAGAAGGAATAACCCAGGGCCAGAAGGTCACAGGGACCAAAATGCTGAAGTCACTTACTGCTTTAGAATAAACCTATAACATGGTTAGCTCAGTTACAACAAGGGTTGTCAACTCACTAACGCATCATCCAGATAAAACGTTGTCTACGTTTACAAGTGAAAAAGCCACAAAGGAAGGGAAGAAGAAAAGGGCTAAAAATAAGTTTGGATCCTGGGTAGGAGTGGAAGCTTCATGTTTATGCTCAAAAATGGAAGTAAATCCCAGCCATTATCAGTTGTACCACTGGACGGTTGCACAACGTACCGAAGCTGTCATTTCTGCAATGAATGCGCTCAGCAGGACAAAGATGAGGGCTAGTGGATTCATCGCGTTAGGCAACAGGTTCCTATTTTCAGTGACTTTGCTTCTTCTTTTTGCTGGACTCTGAAAAAAAGAAAAGAATAAACTTGTCATTTGGGGCAACACTTGGTTAAACACTGTAGTCTCCATTCCCGGTTTTGGGGACCAATGAAGTGGTTGACTCAGTATGTCTTTTTCTCTTTAGCCATTTTGAAACTTCAACACCAATTAGAGAGTGGATAGAAATTAGTGTTATTAAGGGAAGCCCATCAATATAAATTTCCTCACTGACACCAACTGAAATCTTGTGCTTTCACTTCTCTCTCATTGGACACCTGAACAAAGAGCAAGATGTAAGTCTAAGAGCCAATCGTACCTTACAAGCACACAGACAGACTATATAAACAAAGGCCCTGCAGGAAAATCCTGCTAAAAACAGCAAAATAAAACGAAATACAGACTCACGTCAAGGTGAACAGCAAATCAACTGAGTTACTAAATGGTAGACCTTGTACCCGTTGGCATCGGTTTCTTTAAATTTCTCCTAACTTCCAAATATTGCCCCCAATGTTGTAGAGTACTCAAGTAGGTCTCTGTACTGGGAACAGGTGGTTTCAATCACATTTCCTGCTAAAGATTGGCAGCTAATGGTCTTCTAAACTTAGAATGAGGAATGCCTAGAAAATTTCTTCTTGTTTTCAGGTTGAATCTCTCCTTGATCAGTTTCCATCCATTACTCCTTGTCTGGCCTTCAGGTGTTTTGGAAAATAGCTTTACCCCGTCCTCTCTGTGGCAGTCCCTCAAATATTGGAACACTCCTATCTTGTCTCCTTTGGTCCTTCTCTTCACTAGACTAGCCAGGCCCGGTTCCTGCAACCATGTTTTAGCCTCCAGTCTCCTAATCATCCTGGTTTCTCTTCTCTGCACTCTTTCTAGAGTCTCAACATCCTTTTTGTAGTGTGTTGACCAAAACTGGATGCAATATTCTATGTGTGATCTTACAAAGGCTTTAATGGCTGACCATTTTTCATCAACATGAAACAAGGGCATAGTACAAAAACTAATGACCTAATGACCCATAGTACAAAAACTAATGAAACTAATGGCTATCAACAGAGTTGAGATGGTGCTTGCTGCTGGATGGTCGTGCCAAACACGGCAGTTCTGCAAATATTAAATCAAGTTCCAGATAGAAATAAACAGCTCTACATTCTGGAAGCAGGGTTGGTTGGCAAAAGGGATTTGGGAAGGTGCCAGCTATCCCTACTTACATTCCTACAGTTAGGGAAAGTTTGGGCTAGATATATTTTACTCTCAGCGTTATTATACTGTAAGGAAGAAATTATAAGGCCCATATAAGAAACTTGTTCAGGAGGAACTAGAAACAATTTTGCAATCTCGCATAATTTATTTCCCTAGGGATATTCATATAAATCTTACTCTTGCTTCATCAATATCTTGGAAGAATATTGAACATACATGTCTACACATACCATGCTCCACTGCAGCTCCCTTTGCATGATTTAATTTTTTTTTCATATTATAATCTCTCTGTAATGCAAAATGTAGCAAAATCATTGTGCAGCAGTAGTGAAATAACCCTGTAATCAATTCACTAGGTGCTCCTGTTCCACAATTTTTTTGCAGATTTCTGAAGGTTTTTTAAAACCTGCAAAATCTGTTTATAGCAAGATGACAATGGGGGAAAGATCTGCATATTATCAAAGTTAACAATATCGGCAATCAAAAAATACTACAATGTGTTAACTGGTATTTACAAGTAATAAAAATAACAGGTTTGAGGGGCAATATTTTTTTCTCCTGTAAATCTTGAAATCCATATTTTTCCGTTATATTAAAGACTGAGGTTTTTAGAAATTGGACAGTATCTTTATAAAGCTTTTGCAATGCAAGCATTTTGAAAAAAGAATGTGTGCATGAACTGAATTACAGATTCCTGCTCCATTGATACTAAGACCTTAATTCACCCAAGCGATGATCCGATCCGATATTTACATCTCCCAGCTTGTAGAGACCAAAGTACCATTTCCATTAGGAAAGGAGCAAGCATATCACCCCTTTCGTTGCTAAATTAGATGAAAAACTACCACTTTCCTGATTCAGGAAGTTCTTTTGTGGAACAGTGAAAAGGAAACAGGATAAAAGATTGTTGAATTTAACTAATTTGCAAAATCACTTCAATAGGAAAACAGGAACAAACTCTTATGTGAAGAAACTGCTGACTCTCATAACAGCTCATTTGCTGTTGTTTTTGCTAGCTTATTCCCATATTGTGTCGATGGAAGCTCTGCTGTTTCATTCCCAGGGTTTTAACCATTCAGATGTTTAAGAAATCCCTTAGATAGAACCCTAAGCCTATTTACTCAGAAACAAACCCCAGTAAGTTGTGCTGAGCTGCAGTTTAAGGCTTTCCAATTTTCTGTGTATTCGCTTGAAGGCAAAGCCCACAGAACTTTACTTCTGAGCAAGCAAATGTAAAACTGATTGCATAGCAATCGAGAAGCCTTACTTCAGCCTCACTGCAGCAGCTAGCTTTAAAAAAAAAGACACATCAGATCAAAATGTGCCATTTTGGCAAGAACAGATGTGCCCATTTGCTTTATCCATTCTGACTCAGGATTATCAGGAAGAATATAATCTGTTTGTAGATCTCTGGATGATTTACAGGAGGTTAATAAGAGGTTTCAACCTCCCTAGTAGTAATAATTAGTAATACCCTTTTAAGCTGCTGAAAGATGAAGTCAGGAGAATCTTGCTCTTCCATCCTTAGAAGATGGGCACTTGCCTAAATTACTTTCACCTGCCAAGGACATGGTCTAAACATACCATGCTCCACTGCAGCTCCCAGCCTCTCACAATGGAGGTTGCTGGAGTCTTGGTATACCAGCCTCTGGAGTGCCAAGTACTCTATTGGGGGATCTAATCGATTCTGCATATCTGACATCAACCCATCCATGGAATTTATCTACACATCCCCAAGCTTCAAACTCACCACTGCCTTTCTAATGGCATCAAGATCCTAGTCGATCACATCTCAGCTGAGCGCATCATCCGCATCAAACTCCCTGATCTGCACTCCATCTACAACAAACGCTGCCGAACCAAAGCTATGAA
>JAEANM010010965.1:0-15523 GCA_017656035.1 Myanophis thanlyinensis
GTTTTTATTGGCTGTGAACCGCCCCGAGTCCTTTGGGAGAGGGGGCGGTATATAAATCAAATAAATAAATAAATAAATAGAATAAATTCCTACATGTAATTCCTAATATTTTAAAAGCATTACAGCAAAAGAGGGAGGTACTTTCATGAACATGTCTGATGAAAAAAATAGTAAACCCTGTCTGACTTTTTCAGAATAACAGGTGGCTAATATTGGTTAAAAGGTGGAAATAAAGCTAACATTGAAACAACAAAGGTAAAACACCTCTCTTGCTGTAGGGAGAGGTACCGGGCTGAGGGCTGAGCGTTCCAACTTTCTCCAACAGTTTCACTGCATTTTCTTGTTGAGTGAGTGCTTGGGCTTTCCCTTCCTTCTCAGATTAAATCCATATTGACAGTCTCCATTCCACCATCAGCCAAGCAACGGTATGCCTCCAATCCTGTTATAATATGAGTATATCAGCAGCAGATGGCTACTGATAGCAAAATATTTTATGTGCTCAACATTTTGATGAGAGCGCATGGATAATTATAGATTTCTTATCAAATGTTACTCTACCTAACATTTATTTTCAGTGTAACTTTATTTCTATCTTTTCCCCTTGAATATTTCAAATAGTTTATGTCACCAGGAAAATGCTTAGCAGAGAGCTTGCAACAAAGGGAGCAATCAATCACATTTCAAAACTTAATACTGCCTATTGTTTCATAGCATTCTTTAAGCCCTGAAAAGGCTGTTCAGTCTGATTGTCTGATGTGTAAGTACTGAGCTTCTATCAAAGAACCGCCTGAGGCCAAATTTAACAAA
This sequence comes from Myanophis thanlyinensis, assembly GCA_017656035.1. NCBI lineage: Eukaryota > Metazoa > Chordata > Lepidosauria > Squamata > Homalopsidae > Myanophis > Myanophis thanlyinensis. Next base: position 808 of record JAEANM010010965.1, read on the forward strand.
CCATTCAGACTATTCATATTTGTAGAAGTTTCTATTCATGAATCAACATTTCATTTGCTTTTACCGGCTTTACCATTACAGTCAATTACTTTCTTTCTCTCCATCTGGAATCCTTTAATTGTATAACTGTTAACTGTCTTTTCAAGATCAATCTCCTTTGATTAATTACACATAGAATGGAACATAGAATGGAAAGATTAATGTGCAGTTCATACAAAAATCAAACACAAAGTGATGTATCTTTAGAAAGCATAATTTTATTAGTCATTTTTTTCAAAAAAAGTTATTATTTAGTAAAACTGCATTAAACCTAACACATGAATCTAATCATTATTCACTCTGTACAATTGATTTATCCTAAAATTAATTTGTGCTGGACTGTAAGAATGTTATGATGCAAAGCATGCAAAACAAAACAAAAACAAGAAAAAGCATTCATGTTGTAAGAGGGGAAAAAAATAAGGGTTGGTTCCCACTGACTTGATTAACACTAGATTAGCCAACTCAAACTAACCCAATGAATATAAAATTTCATATATATGGTTACCAGATTATAATCTGAGATAACCTGTTCTGTCTGATCCAACTAAAATGAAATATAATTGGTCATGTGACAGCACACAGGTCATTCTATACTAAAAAAGTTACAGAAAATGAACTGTATGAAATTTTACTGGGTACTTTCCTTAATAATAATAATGGGACTACACTGATATATCTTACAAATAATATTGTTGATATTGTTAATATTACATGGCTCTGAAAGAAAAATGATACCATTTAATGAAAAAAATCTCCAGTACTCTTCTTGCTCATGAAACAAAACCAGGCACAGGTTTTAGCTGATTTACGCTTGTAAAACATGCACTCACACTTGAACAGAACAAATCTTAGCCCAAGCAGCTCTGAAGAAAGAGTATAGCATTTGGGGCAACCACAAGGACTCATCAGGAGTCAGGACTTATTCAAAGGCAATCGCCCTTTTTTATATTAGAAATAATATAATAGATGAGGGCATAATATTTATATGTAGAATTAATAATTCAATAATACAATATATTTCATAATAAAGTATAAAAAACCAGTATTAATTGTGTGAGCAACACAATTTAAACACCAGTGACATATATAGGTACTGCTGAAATTGTAATGTAATTGTTAGAATTAGGTATGTGAATAGATTTTGTGTATTTTAAAGTGTATATATTTAATAGTTTGTTTTTAAAATTAAAAAAACCAATATATTTCAGGAGAGATGCTGTAAAACTCATAAGAACATGTATAAAGTACTCCTCTGAAACTCACTGATGCATACACATATCATTTTCAAATATTGTGTGGCTACAGGAAGACATATGCAGATTATAACAGATTAAAGGAATGATAGAACCCCTTCATGTAAACATTATTGTTAAAATAGGTCATTTTCATTGCCTGCTTTTCTTTTGGGATTAAGATTAAGGAACTAAATCTATTTATTCACCTTTTTTCCCTATTCTTTTTCTACTCTCTCTTCTTATACTTGTTCTCATTTCTAAATTTAATTCTTTTTCCTGCCTGCTGCAATGTAGGATTTATTAGGCTATCACAATGTCCATATTAGATCAGTAATGTCATTGAAGATTCTGAAAGGCACCACTCCATTGAGAATTACAAATTAAAGTTTCTAGGACAAATTATTTTACAGTCACAGAACTGTGTATACATTTCAAAGCAAGGGAAACATTTACATGAAATGAAAACATTATTATGAATATAACTGGAGCGAAACCATTTTAAGTGTGAACTTTAAATCTAAAAGTTACTGTATTTTTCAGATACTGCAGGGGTGACTGGGGAAAATATTTTATTCAGTTTAGATAACATTTACTGTATAAAATCTCTGGTAAAAAAAAGTTCTAGACTAGATGTTTAAAGTACTTTAAGGGAATCTAGCCACACCAAGACATTCCGTTGTTTAAATGAAAGCAATTAATTCCCTTGCCACTTTTAGCAAAGATGCTGCTGATGATTTAGGTTGTTCAACAGAAAATTCTACCACTGGTTATACCCCATCCCAGTCTAGCATTAAAAATATCTACTATTTATTTTTTAAAAATCTCTTTCATGATTTTTAAAATCACTTTCCTTGGCAGGCTTCTTCTGCCTACTTAAAATACAGTGGGATTAACTGTAATGGAATTGGAAATACAATTCTGCAAGAACCCATTTGCGTATAAAAAGCTGGAACATCCAAATAATATTACCAATATTAGAAAAACCAGTAGTCACTGCTAAAGGATTTCCCACTTGGTTTTCAGCACACCATCCATTTCTCCACTGTGTATCCCAACCAGTTTCTAACCACCTTTTGCCTAAACGATTACTTAGAAAATTATCCCCTCTCCCCCCACATCTTTTATTTCATAAGAAATTATTTCTTTGACCATTTGAATCGCAGCTGTTAAAGAATCTGGAACATATCCCCTCCGGGAGATATGTATCAGTATAAATTGTGATAGTTTGGCCAAGCATTTTGTGGATAGAATTGTTCATGTCTTTTCCAGGTTAGAAGCCAGTTGGAAGAATCTATTGAGATGGCAGAAGTTATATCATATGGTGTTATTTGGAGGATTTTCAGAAAGTGAATCCCAAGGAAGTGTACAAACTTGTCTGCAATTATAACTGTGCCAATTGTGAACTAGATCCCTGTCCTGTTCCTGTTACTAAACAGCCAAGAAGGAGACTGGTTCTATGTCACCCTCCCTTTGGAACGAATTGCCCCCGGAGATCCGGACCATCACAGACCTGCAGATCTTCCAGCGTGTATTAAAGACATTTTTGTTCCAACAGGCCGGTCTGGCCTAGCATCAATTATACGGAGTTTTAAATTAATCGATTTTAATTTTATAATTCATAATTTTTAAATTTGACAGAATCAACCATATCCCAATTTAATTCTTTTAATTTTGTTTTAATTGATATTTATTGTATTGTTTCTGTTTTAGTTGGTTGTACACCGCCCCGAGTCCCTACTTGGGAGAGAGGCGGTATATAAATTTAATAATAAATAAATAAAATTTAAAAATGTCACAGAGAATCCATCTTTGAGAAAAGGGGCACTACTGGAAGTCCTTAAAGAGATATTGGTTCACCCATATCTCAAGAAGCCATATTTGGATCCAACAACTTGGATAATTACCTTTTCTTCTAAGATCACTTACTAGCTATTGATACTGTCAACCACAGTAACTTTCTAGACTGCCTTTGTGGGTGAGGAGTTGGAGATACGATTCTAACCTTATGTTGATCCTGTTCCTTATATTGATATGTGTATTGCTCTATTCCAGCCCAGCAGAGTTGCATCACAGATTATTTTAGATTCAGAAGAAATGGCTACAAAGTACAAATATGTAAAGCTTTATTCAAACACAGCATGTGAAAATAAAATAACACTTAGGAAAGGGAGTACCTGCAGATTTTACTCATCTTCATTTCAAGGCCATGAGCCAGTGCTGTCTAAAGACATTTCTGTGGTCATGTGGCCAACATGATGTCACAGAACACTGTTTCCTTTCCACTAAAGTGGTATCTATGCTGCATGCTGTCAAACTGCTAGATGGGCAGGAGCCAGGTGAAGACAGGTATCTATATGTACTTACATCTGCATGCTGTCAAACTGCTAGATGGGCAGGAGCCAGATGAAGACAGGTGCTCACCCGCTATGCCATGCTTGGGTCTCAAACCCGGGCTGTCAGCTTTCCAGACAACAAGCCCAATGTCTTAAATGCTGAGCCATCTCATGTATTTCAATGTCTGTCAGTCAGGGAGCCATAAAGAGTTCAATTGGGCAGAACTTCAAAGCCAGAAAATATGCAAATCTAGTGGTTAAGATTGCATCAAAATTCCATCCTATAGAGATTTTTGACCAGCCTATATAGGCTCTGAACTAATATTATTCATACCTGTTTCCAGGTATTAGAGTTTGGCTAAGATAAGTCTAACTATCTTGCATTTGGAATGCTTTGTCAGATCCTGCAAAAAATAAAACCAAAAAGGGGATGGAATATTTGTTTGCACCAGATGTTGATGAGATCATCTCAAAGTTAAGAAGTATCTGTTTTCTACTGTTTCTGATTGAAAATGAAAAAAATATTATCCTAATTTGCACATGCCCCACCAAGCACAGGTCAAAATAAGATTCAATTTCAATTTCAAATTTATTGGTCACATACACAGTCATACATGGTACGTACGATATGCAGTGAAATGCTTCCGCAACTGCGAGTAAGTTAAGGTAGGAAGGGAGGGTAGGGGTTAGAAAAATAGTTAAGGGTAGTTGGGAAGGTGGGAGTTAGATGCAGACATGGTTCCAAATATAACAATTTAGTGATTAAATAAATGCAAACATTTATTTTCATTCTATGTCAGATACTCAACCATACTTTAGAACTTTTTATGTACCATGCATCACTATTCAATATCTCCTTATCAAAATTACAAGCACAACAGTAGGTCCAGAAAGTGGTTATGAGATGAAGTGTGTGAGAGGTTGGATTCCAGATAATTTGTTATGGAGAACTTCAGGGTACAGTTCTCTTCCTGTCCTGTTAAATATTTACTTAAAATCACCACTATTAGATAATCCACTAATTTGATGTCAAGTATTCACAAAATGCTGATGATACCAACTATATAGTACCTGTATTATAGTATAGTATTCAACCTGGCTTAATGGGAGATACAGTGAAAGTTATGTCCCATTTCTGGAGGCTATTAAAGTTGGATGAAGAAAAGAAGATGCAGATTCAATCCCAAAAGATGAACAGGCTATTAAGGCCAAATAATTTCAGCATGGTAGCATATTTAGAATTAATGAGCTGGAAGGGCCTTGGAGTTAGTGATTGTCTAGACTCTCCTTAAAAACATCCAGTGATGGAGCACCCATGATTTCTGAATGCAAGCTGTTTGACTGTATGATTAATTGTCCTCACTGTTAGGGAGTTTCCCCTTAATTCCAGGTTGCTTCTCTCGTTGATTAGTTTCCAACCATTGTTTCTTGTCCTACCCTCTGGTGTTTTGGAAAATAATTTGATCCCCTCTTCTTTGTGGCAGCCTCTCAGGTACTGGAATACTGTTATCATGTCACTCCTAATTCTTCTTTTCTTTAGACTAGCCAAACCCAAATCCTGCATCCATTCTTCATATGTTTTAGTCTCTAGCCCTTTGATCATCTTAGTTGCTCTTTTTGGAACTTTTTCCAAAGTCTCAACATCTTTTTTGTAGTATGGGGACCAAAATTGGTTGCAATATTCCAGATGGACATCTTTGTCCTTGATGAAAATATGCTCCTCAGAAAGACTAGGCTCACAATCTGGGGTCCTCATGGATTCATGGCTCCTTCTTGAAGACCAAGTATAGGCACACAGCCAGAAGATTGGTAAACATCTATGTGAGATTCTCATCCTCTTCTACAGAGTGCACAGCTCTGAGAAAGACACACATGGAGTATTGAGGGAGGAAGGGGACAGATCTAGCTATCAGCGTTCCAGCTAAACTCCTCATTTCCATTCAGCACTCAGAGACACAGTCCACCCAAGTAAGAATTTTATTGAATAAGTCATACTGGCACATCTGGGAAAACCCGAGTCTGAACTTCCGTATTTTCCCATCACCCAAGTAAATTCTACAATGCACCCCTTCACCTGTCACACCATCGTTGCCCAATCCAGCAAGGTTGAAAGAGAAACTCTTTTTTAGTCAACCCCTTGTAGGTGTCAGTTGACCAAGCCTTGACATCCTCAAAGAATTTTATTTAGACTACCAACTATTCTCTAAGAGATTACCCCTCCAATTTCCCAGGCTCCAACAATGGCAGCATAGAAGCCTCTGTGAGCAATATGGCTTCCAGTGCTGACACTAGCCAGCCAGATCAGGCAAATCAGCTCTGGTGATCAATGGGTTGACATATGTTTCAGTCAAGCTAATGCTCTGTCAAATCTAGCAATTAAGACCAGAAATATTTGAGTTTGTTGCACATAAAAGTTAGGAAGAGAGTAAGGATATTCTTGACGTGTTAATTTCCTCTATAAACTTCTACTACATAAAAGAGGAAGTGTTTGTTTCTAGACTCCAGAGTGAAACAGCTTCTATTGTCAAACAAAGCCTTGAGATTTTCTCCCTGTCAGATGATTGCAGTTCACATCTTTCACTCAATGAACATTTAATGTGAGCACCTAATATTCTTTTTAACTGCTCAATCTTAAAAATATGACATTGACACATCATAAAATTCTTCACAGAAGTCAAGCTTCAACACAATGAAGGATTTTTTCTTAGAAATGCAGTCATATGTCTTTTCATTCACTCTTCTACTACCTGTGAAGTGTGGGCTTTATAAGAGCTATGCACCCTTCAAAAATGATTTGGATGAAGCACTTTGGATCTCATGCAAATGAAGCTCCTTTTTGCTGTCAATTAAAACAAGCCCACTTGTTTCAAACCTTCATCTGCTGCTTTAAAAAAATCTACTCATTAAAGTTAGTGCAACTTTTGAAGTGTTACAGCAGACAGATAACTGCAAAAAATTAATAGGCAAATCTATACTGATATAAATGAGAAAATCATCTGATGAAACTACAAGATGAACAAAGTAATGATCAAGACCAAACCATTTAATGTGCCTTTCTGTAATTAAAAAAAAGGATTGCTAAATTTGTCAATATAATATTACACACATTATAACTAAATAGTAAATAAATTAGATACAAAAAAAATCTGCACAAGGATATCTGCAGGATGTTAGTGAAAATGATATACTTGTGAGTCCTTGTGATTTAGAGGCCCAGCCCAGACTGCAAGGGAAGAAGTAGAGGTATAAATCATGGTTGGGAATATTTCAGAATCGATTTCCTTGTATTGATATATTTATTGCTAGGATTGTAAGGTTTTCTGAAGCTACCAGAAAACCAGTGTTAGAATCAAATAAGCTGTTGACATCTGGAAATAATATGACTCAAACAGACCTTCAATCTTTACATAAAATACCACTGTGTGACTTGTAGGTCTCTCACTGAGTGACTTAGCCACATAGTCATTCCTCCTGTTCTCTTTTAATCTAATAAACTTTAATACATCTCTCCCTTTTATACAACATTTAGACTAGTCAGCTCTTGAGCCCTGTATGTACATATTTAAATATTACATATTCAATCCCCAAGGGGATAAATCTATTTTACTGATTTCTTTTTCCTAATAATAAAGTAATTAGGTATGAGGGTTATTTCTTGCATAGAAAGAGAGCAATTGGATATTGCCCAAACAAAAGACAGATTAAAAACCAGACCTCCTCCCTGAAAGAGAGAGCTTCCAGCTCATTGCATACAGTAGTGTGGCTAGGGGAAAAGATGCACAAAAATCAATTGCATTGATTTCACTATATAAAGGACTTGCTTTTAATACACAGCATTCCTTGAATTTGCTCATCATGCCTTCTTTGCTTTTCTGTAATGAAACTCCTTATCAGAAATTCCTGGATTGTGGTGTGCCTGTTTAATTAATTGCAGTTTAGCCTCCTGAGCAGACATCCAACAAGCTCATTAAATGACTCTTCTTTCTCATTCCTAGGATACTTGGGTATAATTTGTGCCTCTTTTTTAGACATGACCATGCAACCCAAGCTGGAAGTCTCTCCTATTTATATACAGAATATACAGCTTTTCTTCCAGATCTTGCAAATAAAAATTATCCTGTGGGATGAGCATCCAATATCAAAGGTTCTGTATTTCTTGATCATTCTAGGATCCTTGAAAAGGTTGATCCATGATGATAGTTATAATTCCTTTTTTTTTGCCTCTTACTCTTGTGAAGGACTTAACCATGAACCATGGGCAAAGTTTTCTGAAGACAACTCACTATGGGTTATTCAACTGAGTTAATACTGTATAGAAGGGAGGAAAGAAACTCCATACTTCATTAGAGCTTTATGAGGAACTGAATTTTCCTTCACTTGCATTTTGAGCATTTTTACAGTGGCTCCAACAAATCCATTACTTTGGAAGAATTTGGGAATATATTATTTGAGGATCGAACCAATAGCTCCTTCATAAAAGCTGGATAATTTTTGTCATGTTATATTAACAGAGCTCAGGGGCATGATTTCATTAGAACAGCATCTGCTGGACTCAGATAAAATGTACAGGATGCCAGAGAATGTGATTTATGCCACCTGTATTGTTAACCAAAGTTACAGTGATTTTCCCCACTGCTAAAACAACAAAAAACACACGAATTTTAATTAATTTTTGTTGCTGTTGATTTGCAGAGTCGTCTTCTGCTAGATTTATTCCTTGACTCTCTTTCCCTTGTACTATTTTCATTTGATTTGATGGCTTTTGGAATTCTCTAGATTCTTTCCTCTTGAAACTTTTACTTTTGGGTCTAAATACTAATGACTGGAGAGATGAGACAGTCTGGCCTAGTACTATTGGTTGGGGATTTTAAATTGGTTTTTTAATTACTTAAATATGTAATTTTTAAATTGTTTTTAATTTTTTAAAATTTTATAATCAGTTTAATCGGCCTTAATTTAATTAATTTTAACTGGGTTTTAAATTGTTTATATGTATGTTTTTACTTGACTGTGCACTGCCCTGAGTCCTTCGGGAGAGCGGGCGGTATAAAAATCTTGATAAATAAAATAAATAAATGAATAAGTGTTGGTTCTTACATTCTAATTTCCCCATGATTTTTCCCCCCTCAGTAGAAGGCCTTCATTTAATGAAGACTTTCCAACAGTTTGAGGTCTGGAACCCATGTGCTTCAGTCTCTGACCTATTTATCAGCTATATCATCATGTTTATAATTTTTGCTAGAGTATATTCTAAAGCGATAAAATGAATGCACGGCTTCATTCACTTTCCATATTCTGAGTGAAATTCCATTATCTCATAAACTATATTTTCTTCATAATAAATTGTATTTCAAATCTTTCCAGAAGATCATATTCTTAAAAATCTTCCTAACTCAACCTGAATGAAAAGTCCTAATACAATTGAAAATAATATTTCTTAAATCATATTGCTCTTAGCTCTATTAATTCATGATTCTGTAATAGCAATTACTAGAAAACAAAAGCTTCAAAGTAAATTGATCTGCTTAAAAATGTTTGCTATTCTGAGGCCACAATGGCTCATTAAATAAAAAGAGCACCATAAAATTATAGCTTTATTAGGACTTGCCAGAAAAAATGGTTCTTTTTTAGGCAAGAAACAAAACTGAGATGGATCAAATTGCAGGAAGATAACTTAGAGATATAGTAGAAAAGACCCTATCTGAATCAAGATGCAATTTCAGAAAGGTAAAAAGTTTCCTAATCACTGATAAAATCAGTGTACTGTTTATGTATAATAAACTCTTTTTTTATAAACCTGTCATGAACCAACTTGAAATCAACCAACCTGTCATGAACCAACATGAACAGGTTGCCACAAAATTCATAGACTAAAATAAGAAATTAACAATGTGGGCTAACAAGTTACAGAAGACTAATTTTGTTAAGCACTTATGGCCACACTAGTAAATATTTATGGAAATGTTGAATTGTTTTACTTCTTTTGCAATCCTATACATAAATGATAGCACTGTGACCAATTGTGACCATTGAAGGTATTTTTTATGTAAAAATCATAGAAAGAATATTGCTGTAACCACAGTAAAAATTCCAATTACATTTTATGTCACAATTACTCTGTGTTCATTTTGTTCTATATTATTTATGTTGTTAATTTGCTTTTGGGTTCTGTCCGGTATTTGGTAGTACTTAAAATTCTAAAAAGCAATACATTATGGGTCTCTAGGTAGAGCTGTGTAACAGTCAAATAGGCCATCACAAAAAAAAAAATTGCTCCTTTTATTTTTGTTTAATCATTTTTGCATAATTAAATAGCAACTTATTATATGATCTTATATAAGATTTGATCAATGTAAACAGTTCTGTTTAATAGGATGTGTGGAGTTTCAGATATGTGCTATCTTTTAAGAGTGCTTTGTTCCAAGGCCCTTCAAAGTATTTCAAGAAGAAAACAGGGCCCCTGACACCAAATAATGAAGTAATATAACCACACTGTTCTGCTCTAACTGATAAATGAGCCTTCTATGTATGTCAAAAGCCTCATTCATCCATACGAAGTGACCAATCAGGGGACATTAGTCTCACTTCGATATGATGAATCAAACAACCTCTCCATAGCAGAGATGTGATGCTGTCATATATTTTTGCTTGTTTAATATTGCTGATTTTATAATTACGATGGTTATACTGGATTTTTTTTCTTTCTTACTGACAATACTCCATAATGAGATCTAATGCAAAAGATATATAAAAAAATAAAGTCTCACTAAGTGGAGCCCAGCTCCTGTCTCATTTTTTAGATTTCCTTGTCAGAAATACATACGCTACCTTATAAAAAGTTTTATGATTTTTAAATCTAGTTTACTGCCCTGGGATTTTCTCATTCAAGTACTTACTAGATCTGACCCTGCTTAGCTATTTTTATGATAATATTCGGTACGTGCTGCCTGTAACACCAACACTAAAAGGTATACGCACATTCAAGAAAATGCATAAATACCAGATTCCTATTAATAATGTGGATATCAGACTACTCAGAGACTTTTAATAAAAAAGATATTGCATCCAGTAATTTATAGCAGCACAGACTGAAATCATAATTCAAGAAAAAAAATAGGTTTATATGGCTTTTTCACATTGTAACATAATCACCACCAGAAATTAGTATCTCAGAATCTTATAAAATGCATCATATGCTTTGATCATTCGAACAAAAGAGATCACTGAAGAAATCTGCTGACAATAGGAAACATGGCCCAGTATTTTGTAGCTTTTGGAACAGGCAATAAAATAGAAATATGAAGTACTTCACTAGGGCTAATAAAATTGCTCTTTTGTTTTTTTTACATCTGGCAGTATCAGAAGTAAAATACAGATGAAGGACCAGTAAAAGATTAACCAAATATCATTTTTTTCTTATTGTTATCATATTGAAATAAAAGGAGGTGGGAAGATCAACCCTACATTTTCTTTATAAGATCTTTTCCATATCACTGTACTTTGCTATTTGTATTAAATTATAATCTACAAAAGAATAGCCTTTAATAATATAAAACAAAAGAAACAATAATAAAAATGAAGTGAGATGAAATGAAATGAAATATTGGTAGTCCTCATTTAATTACCACAATGGGGACCAGCAACTCTGTGGCTAAGCAATACAGTCGTTAAGTGAGCATCATGTGTCTCACTTCTGCCACAGTTAAACAAATCATCTGTGCTCATTAAATAAGACACCATGAGACCAGAACAGACTTATAGTCACACTTCCGCCATGGCTGTTAAATGAGTGCAACTTGTGATTTTATTGCCAGATTCTCCATTGTCTCTGCTTATTGGAAGCTGGCTGTGAAGCACCAGAATCTCAGTCTTGTGATTGTAGGATACTGCAGTGTTTGTAAGTATGAGGTTAAAGTTATTCAACTCTAGTGTGGACTTTGAATGGTCATTAAACAGGGAGTTGTTAAGTGATACTATAGCTATGAACTATAAGCCTATGGCATGCTTGCAGGGCAATCAATTTTATTTAATTCAACCAATTTTTTTTCCAAATACACTTTGGACTAATTTCCATCTCAGGGGTCACCTAATGTTGAATAAAACATTCTGCTAAAGGAGATGTCTTTTCCTGTACTTTGTACTGTGCACTTGTGGGCTGATATGAAGAAGCTAAGCTGATTTCCTTTTCAAGAATAATCTGTATTAAGGTCTAACAGCATTAACTTTCACTCAGCCTTTTAAAAAGAGAAGTGATGTAGCCAATTCTATTTCTATTTTCCTCACTAATGCTTATTTCATTATCTAAGAGACATTATCTAGAAAGTCCCAGCATTTTCTCACTTCCCCCTGTATCTTAACCTGGACATCTGTGACCTCAAAATACCAAGCTCCGACCACTTTTCTCCAAGAGATAAATATTTTCCATTGCATCCAGTTTCCGGGCATCCTCTATTATCATCATCTTTGCTGTTCTGGTCATGAGTTTAGCTATACTTTCTGAACCACTCCTGTTTTTCATGAGATATTGGGAAAAAATTATTTTTCATAGTGATATTACAGAATTTCTCATTTTGTCATCACTTTCTTCTCTAGCTTACCCTTAAATTGCTTATTCTCCCAAAATATAAATGCACAAACTCTATCTATCAATCAGGTAGAGGTTTCTTCAAACATAAATGTATGTTCTTGGCGAAAGAGGAATGCAAAGAAAAGAACATTGGGCAGGGAAGAAATATTTGAATTGGTTGAAGTGGTTAACTCATCCAGCTATGTCCAAAATTTGGTGATACCTTCACCTCAGAGGTGAAATCCAGCAGGTTCTAGGAGGTTCGCTAGAACCGGCAGTAAATTTTCTAAGCAGTTCGGAGAACCGGTTGTTAGAAGAAATTTCCTTGTTTTTTTCCACTTTACAGGGTTAATCCTATAAGGAAGGCAGGAAAAAAACATTCTGGTGTTGTTTCTAACCTACTCATTATTGCCCTGCTTACAGAAACTGCCCATCCAGTCACATGACAGCCCCCAGCCACGCCCACCAAGCCATGCCCACAGAACCAGTAGTAAAAAAAGTTGAATTCCACCACTGCTTCACCTTAATAGGGATATGATAAGTATCTGAGAAAGTCTTTGTAACATTCACAATGGATATTTAGAAAGTCTTGTGGAGTTATTTATCTGGGGATAGAACAAATTTTAAATTAGAGAGGCTCCTTTCTGAATTTCTTTCTTTGCCAGTTATGTAGCTTCTGGGCTATGCTCTCTCTCATCTGATCATTTTCTAGGCAGCATCTCTTCTCCCCATCTCCCAAGATCATTCTGACATATGATTACAATTGGCCACTATCAAGCTGTTTGACACTAGTAGCAGTCCAGGATTTTTATCATAGAACACCTGTTCTAAGAATATGTGAAGAACTTCAAGGCTCCTACTTATATTAAAAAGCATTAGAGGTATTGTTGTCTATTCAAACATTAAAAAGTTCTTTTGTGGGGATCTGGGCTTAGAAGCCATACCACTTTTTCCAAGTTAGCACATTCAATTTGATAGGACAAACACTGACTTAATAAAATTTCTTTCTGAGAAATCCATTCCCTGTTATTTATTCTATTTAACAGACAGCTTTATTTGTGTAGGCTGAAGTCCATGAATACAGGCTATGATCATTGCAATTTATAGACAGACCATTCTTTACTTAATCCCTAGTCTGGGAGCTCTTATCCAATGCACGGTAGTTCTTTACTTACTGTCAAGGATACTACTGTCCATTATTTATTTATTATTTATTTATTTAATTCAATTTATAGATAGATGATAACTCTTAGCTGTTTCACCAAAATATAACTGCTTGTGTTGGCTTAATACAACATACACATTTTGGTTACTGCTTTTATTCAACAGTGTTAAAACAAACTACAAGTTTGTATAATACATGAATCTATTAATTGTCAAGCCATTCTCAGAATAGAACAAAATGGAGAGAAGGTGAACATGTTACGGCCACCAGTGAGGGAATATGAGAAAAAAAAAGAAGCAAAACAAAAACTTTGTTACATAGGAGAAAAAACAGGAAATACCGATATTGTGCTGGATTTTAAGTAGGAGGAGCTATAAAATTTTTATCAGCCACAAGTTCACTCAGTTAGTGTTGTTTGTACAGTAATTGGAACTGGAATTTCTATTCCTGCTTGAGCAGGGGTTAGACTAGAAAACTTCCAAAGTCCATTTCAACTCTGTTATTACTAAATGATGCAATCATAAAATGTGGTATCGTGTGACTGTTGTTAAGCGAATCACCATGGATTGTTAGGTGAGAATCTTATGGAAGTGCAACTTTTGACTTCTGTCTGGCTTTTGGCTCTTGGAAGCTGGCAAGGAAGTCACAGATCATGATCAGATAACTGTGGGATGTATGAAGATTGGAAATACAGGCCAATTGTTGAGCACCCAGATTATAATCCTTTGACCAAGGGTAATGGCCAGAACCTTGAGGACCAGTTATAAGCACTGTCCTAACTTCAAGTGGTCATTAACTGAGGGCTAATTGTAAAGACAACTATTTTAGATTTTGAGTTTAATAGCCAGAAATTTGAGGAAATTTAGTTTGAGCCTATTTGAAAGAACTTGACAGTTAAGTTCACACTCAATACCAAGTAATAAACCATGGTTTATAAATAACAACAGGTTCTCAACATAGATCAAGCCAAAACTGTTGTGCATTATTTCTCAAAGGAAAGGACTTACTGTTCTGGAATATTCATTTCCAAAAACAATAAATTGGCCCAGAAAATCTGGGTTCGCCTGCTTTGGGAAGAATAGCAGAATATTCCATGGCACTTTGAAATACTGCAGTATAAGAACATGGAATTTTCTTTTTTTTTTTACAGATATTTTATTTTATTTTAAAAAAAACCGGACATACATACATACATACATACATAACATAAAATCATCTTTCGATGTAAATATTTAACTTTTGACCCTACTGAGTTTCCTATATATACATTATTTACATAGTACATCATATATTTACATATATATATACAGTGGTACCTCAAGATAAGAAATTAATCCGTTCCAGGGTGGCCTTTGTATCCTGAATTTTTCTTATG